>APFE031606567.1:72155-101562 GCA_000404065.3 Pinus taeda
ATTGTCCTCCAAATTTGACATGAAAGATCTTGGTGTTGCAAACTATATTTTGGGCATGGAAATTAAAAGAGATCGGGCAAAGAGGAAGCTCTAGTTAAACCAAAGGAAGTATGTCGAGACAATACTGCAAAGGTTTAATATTCAAGATAGTAAATAGTGTCCCAAGACACAAGAAGAGGAAGAGGACATGTCCCGTGTTCCATATGCAAGTGCAGTCGGTAGCCTGATGTATGCAATGGTTTGTACTAGACCAAAAATTTCACATGCAGTGGTAGTATTGAGCAGGTTTATGTCAAAACCAGAGAAGGAGCATTGGACAACAGTGAAGCGGGTTTTCAGGTATTTGCGTGGCACTATTGATTATGGTTTGTGCTATCAAGGAAGACCAGGATTGGATAGAGTGTTGGATATTCATGGCTTTGTTGATGTAGACTAGGCTAGAGATCTAGATCAGAGAATATCTACAAGTGGGTATGTGTTTAACCTATTTGGAGGTTTAGTCAATTGGATGAGTAAGAAATAATTTGTAGTGGCACTATCAATTACAGAGGTAGAATACATGGCAGCCACTCATGCAAGCAAGGAAGCATTTTGGTTGCAGAGATTGTGTTCAAGTATGGGGTTAGACAGGGAGCTATAAGGATAGAATGTGATAGCCAACATGCAATTTTCTTGGCAAAGAACCCTGCTTACCATTTAAAGACAAAGCACATTGATGTTCAGTATCAATTTGTGAGGGATATGATAGAAGACAAAAAGGTGTTGCTGGTAAAGGTGGACACTTTGAAGAATATTGCAGATGGATTGACAAAATCTGTGAGCTCTAAGAAGTTCTCTTGGTGTAGAGAAACAATGAGCATTATGTGGTTGGATAAATGACTAAGCTCTCTTGTGGCTCCCTATGGAAAGAAAATGACAAGTGGGAGAATTTTGGGTTGTGTTATATTCTTTCCATGACTAGCCTACATAGTTAACCGGGGGGTTAGAGGGGGGCTGAAGCCCCCCCTTTGTTGCACTGATTGCGCAGTGGGAGGGTCACAAGAGGGGTGGAAGCCCCCCCCATCCATGGGGTTTGAGGGGGGTGGGTAGCCCCCCTCTACAGGATTCGTGGCAGTGCCTCGGGAAATTTTTTTTTTGAACCCTATATTAGGTTGGGTGAACCTACCTATGGTTTTGTGCATGGTTTTCACACATGGTTTTAGACGCGATGCTTTTTGGTCCATGGTATTGGATGCTTCAGCATGTATAAATATGTATTGTAACATTAAAAGGAACATAAAGAAAAATCAAGCTGGTAGTCTCGGTTTTGGGATCCAAGGGAAATCTCTATGTATATGTGTTTTGTGTGTTATGCTCTCTCATTGTTATTTTCTGTGTTTTAGAATTCGTATGCAGGTAATTTATGTATAGGCTTAAAACCTACAATGGCATCCTAATCATTCACTTGTTTGAGTGATACTTCTTCTATCCACTACATGAAGCAATCTGTAGTAGTTAGGATACAGTGGTAATTCTTTGATGAATTCGGGAAAATTTCTCCAATGATGTCCAAGCCCCACTGTTGGAATGGTTTGTCCATTACAATAGGCTACAATGGGGCAGCTGACCTTCTAGTTCTGTCAGCGCATCACTGACAGATCGGGCACTTGCAGGCATAAGCGTTTACATCTTTGAACAATGTGAGCCAATAAAAACCAGCTCTCATGACTTTGTGCACTATTCTGTTACCCGCAAAGTGACCCCCAACTAGTCCATCATGCAAATCACTTAACACTATCTCTGAATCTTGTGCTTCCAGGCACCTGAGAAAATGTTGTTGTTGTGCTTTCTGTAAAGCACTTCGTGCACCAACTAGTAATATGAGGTTTTCAATAGGAGTGCCCTCTTTTGCCACATAGAGAAGTGAGAGGGCATGGTGCCATTCTCAAGGTACTAGAGCACTTCATTGTACCAAGAGTTATTGTGCGAAGTTGGGGGTGCTCGCTCTGCATTGTACATGTTAATTTCTTGCTACCAACTAACGAGCTCTTCTTCTTCCTCTTGCACGTGCACTACTTCTGTTGTTAGTCTGCAGAGACCATGAGCCTTGATGTTGTGAAATGGTTTGATGTCAAGATCATACTCTTTTAGTCCTATCATCCAATTCACACATCTTTCACCCAGCAAGTAGTGATATGACTGTTGGGTGTGGCACAAAGACTATGCAATGAGTTTTCAGTAGGTAGGGTCTGAAGTGTTTCACTGCCTTGTATACTGCATGCACTTGCTTTTCCATGACGGAATAAGTGAGCTTTTGTCCCTGAAAGCTCGTGCTCATGAAGGAGATGAGATGTTCGTTGTTCAACTCATCCTTCTAAGTGAGAACTGCAGCGAGTGAAGTGTCGAAAGAAAATGTGTAAAGTAAGAAATCTTTGTTGAAATCCAGGTTGTATAGTGTAGGTGCTTCTATTATTTCCTACTTGATACAAGCGAACATGTCCTTTTCCATCTTACCCCAATTATAGATTTCATCCTTCTTGATCATCTCTTGTATCAGTTTAACAATTTTCACATAATTTGAGATGAACTTCTGGAGGAAGTTGATCTTCCCCAAAAAGGATTTCATGGATTTCTTATTCAGGGGATGAGGAATTTTCATGATGGTCCAGACTCGATCTAGATCTACTTTGACCCCACTCTTGGCAATGATGTACCCAAGGAGGTTCCCCTCAGAAATTGCAAAGATGCTCTTCTTGGGATTCAAGGATATCCCGTACTTACAACATCACTCAAAGATCTTCTTGAGATGGCACAGGTGATCTGACCATTTTTTGGAAAAAATATTGTTACATCATCAAGGTAGACCACCACACTCTATCCAATGAGCCCACAAAAGGCAATGTCCATTACACGCTAAAACATTGCACCTACGTTTAGCAACCAAAATGGAATTATTCAATAAGCAAACATACCCCACTTGGTATGGAAAGTTGTTTTCAGTCTGTCAAGTTCTGCTACCAGAACCTGGTTATATCCTGAAAAAGCAGTCTAACTGAGAAAACATTTCTGCTCCAAATACTGTCTGCAAGATGTGTTCCATAGATGGCATAGGGTAATTATCTTTGTCTGAGGTAGGATTTAGTTTTGGAAATCAACACACAGGTGGATCTCCCCGAACTTCTTCATGACATGAACTAAGTTTGAAACCCATGTAGAATGGCGAACTTTGTAAATGATCTGAGAATCCAACAACTTAGTCAACTCTTTATGAATGAGGGGCTCTAGTGATAGATGTAATTTCCTAAGCTTCTGCTGAAACGGTTTGGCCCCTTCCTTGATTGGGATGATGTGTTGGATTATTCGCATGTCATATGTTTTCAAGTCATCGCGTGTCCTAGTGAATACATCACGGTACTATCTAAACATGAGGACAAAGGATTTTTTCTCTTCTGGTGTGCAACACATACTAATGTTCATGAACTTTGGATCTTTGTATGTTCCCAAATTAATATATCCATGCATCAATGTGGAACTATGGGTTTTAGTGTTCTTGGGTCCCTGGAAGTGGTTTTACAAGTCATATAGCTTCTCAAGTGAAACTACACCCTTGGGGATGAGGTTTCCTTTACTTGCATCAGTTGTGCCTTGTAGAGACTGCTCATGCTCATCTTCATCTATTGATATGTCCTTGAAGATGTCAGTGTCGGCCATGAAATGCAGTATCTATTCATCATCATAAAAAACACGTAGATTAGTGATGTTGTCAAGGATATATGGCTTATACAAAATTTCAACAAAAAATATATCCCTAAGTGATATCATCCTAGTAGCTTCATTTTCCAGAGCATTTGCAGCTGCATTACGCATTCTTGGTACAAAAATGATATTGAAAGCTTGGAAATTAGAGATAAGTCGCCATACCTCTTGGTGGTAACTCTTAAGACGAGGTGAAACATAATGTATGGTGTTACACACTTGACGTACCACGATCTCTGAATCACATGCCACTTTAACCATAGCAACATTGAGGTTGATGGCATTTTGTAAGCCCAAAATGAGTGCTTCATATTTGGCAGTGGTGTTCGTGCACTCGAACTCCAAGTGATGTGAGACTAAGTGTTTCCTTTTCCTTGGGTCTATCAAAACACACCCAATTCCAAAGCCATCATGTGTCTTGGATCCATCAGAATACAAGGTTCACATGTCATATGTAGAAGGAGAACTTGTCATTCTAGTATTGCCAACACTACTACTATGTTGATGGTGTTGGACCCACCAACATGTTAGGGGATATCCCCAGTAAGAAGTCCCAACTAAACCTCAGACCGTTTGCTGTAGGAGTCCCAACAGTGGGCAGTACCGTATTTCCTTGACCTCGGTTGCACGTAGAGGTGAGTAAGATGTCCTTTTTGGTAGCAAGGGTGTAACATATGCAGCAAGTCAACAAAGGTGCATGAGAGGCTCTAAGACATGTTATGGGGGGTATGAGTGTGCCCCTTAGAAACCTATGAGAGCATGCAAGTTGAAAGCGAGCACATGAGAGAGATACATCACAAGATGGAAAGAAGGTTATCCAATGATCCAAAGTGATGGTTAAACCAATAGAACATCTCGATAAGATTCATACAAACAAATATAGAAAAGTACATACATACATGCATAAACAACAACTACATATATCATTAGAGTAACAAAGCTAGCTGAAATACAATAACAACATATGCATGAAATGTGTTGGCTCTGTTATATTAAGAAAGTGAAAGATCTAATTATACATACAACTATGACCAACCACTAGTCCCGACAATGAAACATTACGGTCATTGTCGCCTACTCCTCCAAAGAGATATACTAGCTCTGCACTGTGGAAGCCAAGGCTCATTACAATACACTCCAAGCTTTCTCTAAGATACACCTATAGGAATCTTGTCTCCCAAAAGCCTCTAAAATGAGTTATGAGGTTCTATAAATAGCAAAGGGTAGGGTGACCCTTGACATTCCCCTTTGTGACTCTTCACCTACCCTCATGACTCTTCAACTACTACGTGACTGTTACATTCGACTATCGACACTTGGTCTTTCACTTTTACAACATGTTACATTACAATCTACACATGTACCCATGTGAGACAAAATAGGCTTGAGTAAGCCATGCAAGACATCACTAAGACTTGGAAAGTTGTGCGAAGACCAACTCTTCAACATCCTTGTGATGATGGACGGTGGTGAACCAATGCCAAGCTGGGTTGTTCGTGATGGTGTCTGTGTACTTTGTGGTGTCATCTTTATGGAAGCGAACTCTTGCCTCTGGTAATTTGAGTACATTGATTTGGCTCCTCTATCCAATTCATCTGATAACATGCACATCATAGTCTTGGGTGCATCCAGACAAGCAACATATCGATGCATAGTGTCTACATTGATCTCCAAGTCTGTGTTGGTGGTTATGTGCATCAACTCATTAAAGTACATGTCCAGCTCCAGTCAGACTTGGTTCTTTGTCTTCGCCTCGGTGAGTGTGCCAATGGATGGGATCGCATGCATGTACACAATGGAATCAATGCTCTTGAACACCCGTGCATGTGATCGACAACACTGCTTACCCTGTCTGCTCTGTTCCAGCTATTAGAATGGGTCTATAACTTGTATGGGTGTAGTTTAATCAATCTATGCATGTTGCACCTCCTGTTGTACCTGTTCCTATGGCGCTTCCTTCTCTCCTTTCCGTAGCTCCTATTCTTCCCTGAGTTGCTACTTCAACTCCTGCAACTACTTCTTTGTTTCCTCCATCCACTATTTCTCTCTTTTCCTTTGCGATATCCCCTTGTCACGTTGTCGTATCTTAGCCTTAATATCCAAAGCCTCTTTCATCACAAGTGGATCTTCTTTGAACTTGTGGCTTTGCTCCGCCTCTGCGCTGTCAACAACCTTCCTCCTATCTTGGTCATGCGCAGGTGTGCTACCCTCTACTACTACTAAAGGTGTTTCTCTCTGCGATGTCACTACCATTTCATCTTGATATCCTTGTCTATGAACAACTTGGTGTCATCATGGATAGGCAAGCTCATAGACACTCGCTCAATTGCATCTCTAGTTGCACTCTCAACGGTGTCCTTTGACCCTGCTCTCTGGGAGGCCATTGTACCTGTACTACTAAGAGGCGGATGAACACTTGTGATACCTAGAGACATAGAAACACTCATGGAAATCAATCTATCAGTTGAAAACCAAAACACATTGGACGATTGACATGCAACATACTTGTGTGACTAACTGTGAAGATTGCACAATTTTCACCAAGAGGCTGGGAGATTGACTTCCAAAACTGTGCAAGGCACAGTTTGGGCTATCAAGAGGCTACCTGACTACTGGAACTACATAATGCATAGTCCAACCTAGCTTACTGAGGACTGAAACTATGTAATGTGCAGTTTCAGTCAGCAATGAAATGCAAACCATCAAACTGCAATGCACAATTTCTGGGGCTAGCAAGGCACTGCCTCCCATAATTGCGCAATGCAATCCTAGAGGCCAGTGCTAGACCAGATTTTCATAGTTTCTAGAGGGAAGGTAGAGCCTTCACTTCCAAAAATGTACATTTGCTATCCATGAAAGGTAAGGTGTGGGTCAAGGCAGCCCAGACTCGCCGATAGGTGACTGAAAACATGAGAATTATGAATACATGGAAAATTTGAGTGCAAACAAGAGTGAATGATCATGCATGCAAACAGTGAGTGCAGAAATAGTGTCATGCATGCGACAGCAATGAGATGCAATGAAGTACTAAAATAGTGCTTCTACAAGCTGAAATGCATCAAAACAACAACAAGTATTGATTGAAACCAAGCAAAAAGAACTTACACAAAGACAAATACAAAAAGGGAATGAAACACAACAAAAGACATGAAAAGCAGACTTAGCCTGAAAAATTTGAGTTGAATGTGCTAAAGACTCCTAGATGTGATGTGGAATGTCAAAGCTCCAAGGTCGATGTGAGAAATGAACTCTGCACCGTCGAATGAATGAGTTTTGATAAGCTCGAGTTTATGCCGTGCATGCCACAAATCTAAGAAATAGTGACATTTGGCGAGAGGTTTCCAAAACTGTGCAATTCCTGAGCTGAGGTGCGGTGGCGGGCTGCATTTCACAATTTTCAAGGGGAAGGTTGCCTATCTTAACTGCGCATTTTAGGAGCCTAGAAATATTATGCAATTTCTAGAGGGAAAGTTGGTTCTCCTCCAGAATTACGCAATTTTCATGGGGTGCATCCCAGCTAGAAAATTGCCTAAGTCCAGAATGACAGCATGTGGTGAGTGGCAAACAAGTTGACATGCACAGGCTGGCACGGCACTGAAACTCAGTTAAAGCCTATGTACCTTGGATAGTGCACGACATGATATTAAGGATGGTTGGTAGGGAGGCTCCAAAATGAATCTAAGGAAAAATTTTGGAGGGTGGTTGTAACCACTACAACACTTGGTGACACACTAGTAGAAATCCAACTCTCTGAATGGACCTTGTTTCGTGAAAAGAAACTCTAACTCCTCTAGAGATATTGTTCAGTTCTTTGATAATCTTGGTTTCCACACTAGCTTGATTAAAATATGTAGCACCTACAAATCTCTTGGCCGGTCAGCACACATTCCAAGTCAACACATTTGTTTCAATTGGGGTGAGGGGTACACTGTTTCTAAAGCAATATGATAGTCAGAGTTGAAGTATCATCTCTGGTGTTGCTCCGCTACCAGCAGGCCTGGATAATACCTCGGCGAAGTCACATAGGAACACAAGCATCACTTTGCTGACAGCAAGCCTGGTCAGTACCCCGGGCAAAGTTACTTGCATCACCTCTCTACACAGGAAGCCTTTCTCTTATTTCACCTTATTCATTTTTCATTTTTTCAAAAGTTTTCATATTTTCATTTTTCATTTTTTTCAAAACTATTTATGGCACTTATTCATTTCAGAGGCAGAAGAGAGATCTCAACTTATTCAAAGCAGAAGAGGTTGTTCCTTAAATAAGTATTTTGTATATACCTCTGACATACTTTTTAAGGTTTTCCCCCTCGCCTTACTCTACTTGACTAAGCTGACAAGGGTTAACCCAAAAAAATCAACTAGAGTAGGTGATACTAGTTAGCACGCAAGCGTTGTGTGTTCGTCGAGGTTCACTTCGAACAAAATGTATTTTACATTGGTGTATATTTGACTGAAGACAACAAGTTCTTCATACAGAGACAAGATAACAAATAACCAAGTATTGATAGTTGTACAAGTCCTCTTGTACTTTACCTGCTTGTTTCAAGAGTCACGCACGGTTTCATGCGAAACTAACCTACGAACGTAAACAAGCAAGCAAACAAACAAATAAATATTAGAAGAAAATGAGAAAGAAAGGAGAATAAGCAAAGAAAGCAAGAAAGCAAACAAACAAACACATAACGCAAGAAGAAAATATGCAAGAAACAAGTCATAAAGAAAACACTACTCACTCCTAAGCTAACGGTGCATGGGCCTGATCACATGAAGTGATACTTCCAATGCAGCCACTAGCACATTAGTTGACCCATGTTGGTTAAGGCGTGGTTCCCGAACAACACAGTCGCGTGAACCAGAAAACATGAAAGATATAACAATGAAGACAAACACACTCCGAGTTTAAATGCGTCCACAGAAAAGAAATGAGTGAAAGAGCATGACACACAATCCGTGGACATACCATGTTGTTGTGCTACACTGTGTGCAGATGCTAAGCATATGCACTCTCTTAACTGTGACATGAAATCAAATGTGAGAAAGGTAGACCACTTACGTCACACAAGTGTGCTTACTTTGTAATATTCCTCCAATGCAAGAGTGATGGGATCATGTGATCCAAGTGGAGGAAGCGAAATCTGGGTGTTTGTTTGATCTTCAATACATACAAATGAGTGATGAAGAGCCTCAAGTGTTTCACAAATTTTCTGATCAAAAGCGGAACTTGTTGTTCCTATTTCTCACAAGCAGCCCTTGGCTGCAAAAATTGTGCTAGGAAACCAACACAACCATCCTTTAGGTTCAATCTGGCCCTTGAACTAGAGGGGGCTCCCTCAGTTGTTACAAGGCTTTGTTTAATGATGTTCACCTATCATTGAACAACAACCTTTGAAGTAGAATGGCCAGATTTATGGTTTTAATTGGGGGTGGTTGGTGATCAATGAAAATCCCTATCCATGATTTAAGGGCTCTCTCACAGGGTCCCTTCAGAATGTGCCAGCTTCCAGCCTGACAGAATGACTTAGCTTTTCAAGAATTATGATAGAAGAATGTAAGGAGATTCCTAATAACTAAGCAATCAGACAGACTTATGAACAACTAGGGAAATTTGGATGTGTGTAGAATATTTTTATAGCCCATAAATATATTCAAAGGAAACTGAAACCAATTCTAAGAGGAGCTATTTCGGACAAACAGTCCAATAAGCTAATATCTTTTAATGGCTATTAGAAGGCATAAAGCAAAAACTAGTCAAAGAGGAGTTATCTTGGAAAAACAACCCAATAAGATAATATTTTTCTAAAGGTTATGATTTTATAGGGGATTTCAGAGAGATTAAGACTTAATATACACTTACCCACACCTTCATATAAATGCTTTGAACATGTGTAGAAATAAGATATGAAACACTAGAAAGACAAACTAGAAAACACAAATTTCGGTCAAACTGGACCCTGAAGGCTTTCATTAGAAATACTATAATAGAAGCTATTACAAAGTGAAGAGCCTTGGCATCAAAAGCCCACACATATTACTTCAATTTATGAAGTATTTATACAATTTCCTCACAAAATATCTTGATAAAAATATAAAGAGTTATTACAAATATTTGAAAATTGTATTACAAAAATAGAACACAAATAAAGGCAACTAAAGCTATTTGAAGAGTTCTGGTACTATCCTTGAGGATTTCTATTGATAAAGAAGAGACATTTGAATTTGATTGCAACTCATATTTGATGAGGTGGTCTCCAAGTCACTAGCTATCTTTTGGCTTTTTCCTCCTGCAATTCTAAACAATAGGGTCCTGTAATACCTTGTTTTATCCCAAACCATAACATATGTTAAAAAAATAAGAGAGGTTTTTGTAAATTATGATATTGGAAACAAAAAATTCTTTCTTTTTTTTTAAATTCATGTTCCTTTGTTTAGAAACCACATTTGAAAACACTAAATAAAAATAGGAAAATTTGAGAAAACATGTCTACAAAGATTCATCCGAATCTCCCAAACTATAACCTCTGTTACAAAATGGAGAGAGGTTTTTGTATATTAGAACCATAGGAACAAAAATATCTTCCACTATACCACAATTAATTTCTAATTATCCACAATATGCTCTGAAAAAAGGTGACTGAAACAGGAAATGTCTGGAAAATATGCCTTTAAAGAATCATTAGCATCTCCCAAATCATAACAACTATTAGAAAACTAAGAGGCTTTTTTGTACAAGAGGATGTTAGAAACAAAATCATCTTTTAGTTTTCGAAAATTCATTTTTAGTTGTTTTTAAACCTAGTTTGAATTGAATTTATTACATCATTTAATCATGTTTAAATGCATGATTAATTAAACCAACCAGCTAATGAAACCTAAATTTACATTTTGAGTGCACATTTACTATTGCAGACCCTTTTACTAATTTGAAACCAATAAAACCTATTATATCAGAAAATTTAAATGATAAAAACTAATCATGTTACAACATTGGCTCCAACTAGGGACTGCCTCCCTATGTGGGATGCAGAGAACTAGTAGACTAGTTGCCTTTAGTTTTGGGCATGGAGTCATATCGTAAAACCATCAACCACTGATTTCCATCTTATGTAGAAATATAACCAATCCCCATGGATTAGTGTTTTCATTTGAATACTCTGCTACTGCACACTACAACCTACAATTGTAAAATGCAACCATATGCCTGCACTAATTCGGATACTATTTCCTACTGAAATCTGAAAACTGAAAATTTCTAGAGACTGAAAATATAAGTTGATCTATCATATACTCTTCAAATCACACCACTCATAAACAATGAACACTCTGATCTACTGTAGTCTGAAACTCAGAATATCTATTCAATCCCCACATCTCTATCTAACTAAACTGAAAAACTTTACATTGTTAGGTGTAATCTTCTTTCCAATGTAACCAAGTGCGGAGTGGATTTATTGACAAACCATGTTTCCAACAACTAAAAATATGAAGAATATATACAATATGAACATTAAATCCCATGGGAAACTTATACTCGCAGGTGTACTTTAAAGGCTACATCCTATGTAAACATTTTAGATTTTTTACCATGGCTAAGAGGGAGAGACATATACTGTTGATTACTAGTATCAATGAACCTTGCATAGAAGTACAGACAACTGAAATTTTGAAACAATAGGATCGGTTACTCGGTGGAATCGTGATATGACAAAGTGGAGTCGCCAGGTGAAAGCAATGCAACCAATAATAAATGCCTACTCCTTGTTCACCAACAAGGAATAGATCTAATCTTTATCGTTCCCTGGAGAAAGATATCTTTGTTACTTCACAACCTGGAAATGGCACCAAATGTTATTCCTGTTTCCTATAGGCAATCCTTCGCTGCAAAAAACTACACCAGGAAACCAACTCAACCATCCTTTAGGTTCAAGTTGGCCCTTGAACCAGAGGGGGCTCCCTTATTTGTTACAAGGGTTTGTTTAACGATGTTCACATGTCACTTAACAATAGCCTTTGAAGCACAATGGCTAGATTTATGGTTTTAGTTGGGGGTGGTTGGTGATCAATAACAATCCCTATCCATGATGTAAGGCCTCTCTCACAGGGTCCCTTCAGAACGTGTCAGCTTCAAGCCTGACATAATTACTTAGCTTATGATAGAAGAATGTAAGGAGATTCCTAATAATTAAGAAATCAAATAGACTTCTTAACAACTAGGGAAATTTGGATGAATGTAGAAGATTTCTATAGCCCAACAAAATATATTCAAAGGAAATTGAAGGCCAAACTAAAACCAATTCTAAGAGGAGCTATTTTGGACAAATAGTCCAATAAGCTAATATCTTTTAATGGCTATCAGAAGGCATAAAGAAAAAACTAGTCAAAGAGGAGTTATCTTGGACAAACAACCCAATAAGCTAATATTTTTCTAAAGGTTATGATTTTATAGGGGATTTCAAAGAGATTAAGACTTAATCTACACTTACCCGCACCTTCATATAAATGCTTTGAACATGTGTAGAAATAAGATATGAAACACTAGAAAGACATATTAGAAAACACACAATTTTGTCAAACTAGAGTCGGAAGGCTTTCATTAAAAATACTATAATAGAAGCTATTACAAAGTGAAGAGCCTCGGCATCAAAAGCCCACACATATTACTTCAATTTATGAAGTATTTATATAATTTCCTCACAAAATATCTTGATAAAAATATTAAGAGCTATTACAAATATCTGAAAACTGTATTACAAAAATAGAACACAAATAAAGGTAACTAAAACTATTTGAAGAGTTATGGTACTATCCTTGAGGATTTATGTTTATAAAGAAGAGAAATTCGAATTTGATTGCAACTCATATTTGATGAGGTGGTGAGCTTTTTCCGACCACAATTTTGAAAAATAGGGTCCTATAATACCTTGGCTTATCCCAAACCATAATAGATGTTAGAAAAATGAGAGAGGTTGTTGTAAATGATGATGTTGGAAACAAAAAACTCTTTCAATATTTGAAAATTCATTTCCTCCTGCTTGGAAACCGCATTTGAAAACACTGACTAAAAACGCAAAAATTCGGGAAAACATGCCTACAAAGATTCATCCGAATCTCCCAAACCATAACCTTTGTTACAAAACTGAGGGTTTTTTTGTATATTAGAATCTGAGGAACAAAATACTCCTCCACTTTACCAAAATTAATTTCTCATTATCCACAATATGGTCTATAAAAAGGTGACTGAAATAGGAAATTTCTGGAAAATATGCCTTTAAAGAATCTTTAGCATCTCCCAAATCATAAAAATTGTTAGAAAACGGAGAGAGGTTTTTGTACAAGAGGATATTAGAAACAAAACACTCTTTCAGTTTTTGAAAATTTGATCTCATTTCTTTGTAAACCATGTTTGAATTGAATTTATTACATCATTTAATCATGTTTAAATGCACGATTAATTAAATCAACCAGCTAATGAAAATTAAATTTACATTTTGAGGGTGCATTTACTCTTGCAAACCCATTTATTATTTCAAAAATACTAAAACCTATTATATCAGAAAATTTAAATTATCAAAACTAATCATGTTACAACAAAACTAACCTCAAGACAGCAAGGGCCCAACATAACCATCAGCTCACTGAAGTGCCTCAATGGCTTGTGAGGTTTCCACTTCGTCAATAGATAAATCATCAGAGACCAGTGGCTTAGACAAATTAACAACGAGTGAATCAACATCGTGATCAGCTGAAGAAGTATGGAGATCATGACAACCATGATAAAAAAATTCAGGATGTTTGTTGGCATCCCCATGATTTGATGAATCATACAGAGGGGTAGATGAGAAGCAAGAATGTACACCCTCCGCGTTTCTGGAAAAAGAAGATGAAAAATCAAGTGGATGTTCAATGAATAATTTGTCCTCTCCATTGTCAAATGATGTACTGACATTTGGTGTGTTTTGAAAATGATTGGAAGTAGATGCATTCGTGGATGGATTTACACAAGGAAAACTAGACATAACAGAATCAGACATAAGGAGGTCATCTTTCACCACAGGTTCATGCTCATATGCTTGGGCATACTCTTCATGAATGATAGCATAGGTTTGTTGTGCAACATCAACTCTGTTGATGGCTTGATCCTCGTTCACAATAGGTGTAGAGTCTGAAATGGAAGAACACAAGACAGTGCAATCCAGAGGATCAGCAGAATGCAGAGACATTGGTTGAGATTACAAGTGTGTATGAAAACCCATGGGATTCCCAACCAAATTTGCACAGATATTGAGAGTAGTGAGGGTGGGAGAATGTGACAGTTTAAAAAACGTGTGTACATGTTCTCCCACATCACTCTGCAGTGGTGGAGATGTTTGATGAGGGGAAGGTGGATAGTCACTAGTGACAGTGACTGTGTCCGCTTGTGATTGCGTGGCTCCATCACCGAAGTATGTCAAGCGGAGTTTGAACTTCAACTTCATCTTGGAGCAAAGTGATTTGGTAAGTCAATATTCAAATCTTTCCATGAGATATTGGAATTTCATTTGAATTTTGGAAGCTTCAAACATGAATAGACAAAAGCAGTACCAAAAATCAATAGGCGATTCATGCAGGGTCTTCTGTTGTTTTAGTAATTTGTTGTCAAGAGGTTCAATATCAAAATGATGGAAAGTAGATTCAATTAGATCATAGAATTGCTCAAGTGAGTGCACGCAACCGTGAGGCAAGTTGTGGCACCATCGTTGTGAGGATTCGTGAAGTGTGTGTGAAAGCAACAAGCTAACGTCCTCTTCATAAAACTCATCTACATCCTCAAGGAATGCAAAGAAGTCGTGTAAGTACTCAGGCTAGGCCACTTCGCCTTTACCATCATACTTGAATTTCGACAAGAGATCAAAAAAATCCCTCGTGATGTCGAGAGGTTCAGCATTAGACAGACATCGCGGTGGGATGAATCTAACGATATCCATGACAAATGTGTTGAGATCGAAGCGAAGATTTGAGGACTCAGCTTGTCATCTGTCCCTCCTTCTAGTGCAAAAATGTTGACGGTACTGGACCTGCCAACATGTCAGGTGATATCCCCGGTAAGAAGTCCCAACCAGACCTTAGACTGTTTCGTGTAGGAGTCTTAGTAGTGGGTAGTACATTATTTCCTTGACCACAGTTGCGCATAGAGGTGAGTAAGATGTCCTTGTTGGTAGCACGGATGTGACATATGTAGAAAGTCAAGGAAGGTGCATGAGAGGCTCTAACACATGTAACGGGGGGTATGAGTGCGCCCCTTAGAAACCTATGATGACATGCAACTTAAAAGAGAACACACAAGAGAGATACATCACAAGTTGGAAAGAAGGTTAGCCAATGATCCAAAGTGGTGGTTAAACCAACAGCACATCTCGATAAGATTCATACAAACATATATAGAAAATTCCATACATACATGCATAAACAACAACTACATATATCATTAGAGTAACCAAGCTAGCTGAAATACAATAACAACATATGCATGAAATGTTCTAGCTCTGTTATATTAAGAAAGTGAAAGATCCAATCATTTATACAACTATGACCAACCACAAGTCCCAACAGCAGAACGTTACAGTCACTGTCGCCTGCTCCTCCAAAGAGATATACTAGCTCTTCACTGTGCATGATCCAAGGAATCATGGCTCCCAAAAGCCTCTAAAATGAGTTATGAGGTTCTATAAATAGCAAAGGGTGTGGTGACCCTTGACATTCCCCTTTGTGACTCTTCACCTACCCTCATGATTCTTCAACTACTACATGGTTGTCACATTCGGCTATCAACACTTGGTCTTTCACTTTTACAACATGTTACATTACAATATGTAGATGTACCTAAGTAATCACTAAGACTCAGACAATTGTGGGAAGACCAACTCTTTGACGTCCTCGCGATGATCGATAGTGTCAAACTGTTAAAATTGCAAACTAGGGCCAAAATCCATGTGGGTCATCTTATTAATGGAAGCTGATATTTTTCTTGGATCCCTCTCATTGAGAGGTGTAGGATTGATCTAAAGATCATCCGATTCCGATAAGTATTCATGGAGATACGAATTTATTTGTGTTATGGGACAATTCGTCAAGGTCGGCCAGCAACCAAATAAACCCCACTCGTGCTCAACGTTTTAGTATAAATAAAGGTTGCCTTCAAGTCATTTCAACACAGTTGGAATCTCTTCCTCTCTACTTGTCTTTGGGTTTTAGTAGGAGGAGATATCCTAAGGGATAATGCTGCCTAATCCAGAGGGTAGAAGCTGGAACTATCAGAACTGTCGAGAATATCCGAAATAGTCGGAATAGCCGGAATTGCTGAAATTGTCGGAACTGCCAGAATTACCATAATTTCCGGAACTGCCAAGAACTATCGAAACTACGGGAACTGCTAGGAACTACCGGAACTACCGGGAATAGCTAGAATTGCTGGAATTGTCGAAACTAGGAACAACTGGAATGGTTAGAACTCCCGGGAACTGCCAAAACTGTGAGGAAAAGTTGGAACCACTGGGACTATCGAGAATAGCTGGAATTACCGAGAATAGCATGAATTACCAAGAACTGTCACTGTCGGGAATAGCCAGAATTGTCGGAACTACCGGAAGTGCCAAGAAGTTGGAACTGCCGGGAACTGTCGAAACTGTCGGGAATAGCCGGAATTGCCGGAACTGTCAAAACTACCAGGAACAGGCGGAATTTCCGAAATTACAGGAACTACCGAGAACTGCTGGAACTGTCGGGAATAGCCAAAATTGCCAGAATTGCCAAAATTGTCGGAACTGTCAGAACTGCCAGGAACAGTCGAAATTGTCGGAAGTTCCAAAACTGTTGAGAACTGCTAGAACTGCCAAGAATAGTCGTAACTCTCGGAACTACTAAGAATAGTCAGAATTGTTGGAACTGTTGAAACTGTTGGGAACAGCTAGAATTGTCGGAACTGCCAGAACTGTCGGGAACAGTCGGAACTTCCAGAACTATCAAGAACTACCAGAATAGCCAGAGCATCCATCTCTAAAGAAAAGAAACATGCAAAGGGACAACACGCATGCTAGGGACAACAAGAAAGCAATGTTCAGTGAACACATAGGTTAGTATGGCAACATGGTGCAACAATGGCACATAATGCAGTACAATGATGGGTACAGTCATGATTAATGAAGCGTGATGATATGTAGCATAGTGATGATGGGTACAACATGGTGCAGTGCAGTGTGGTGCAGCATGATGACGAAATGAAGTACAATGATAGGTGAAGGAGTCACCTTGGAGAATCAGTTGAAGTAGCATGTCTTCAACTGATCTCATGTATCATCTTCTTAGAGATTATCTATGCTCGTATCTAGATAAGTCAAAGTGTTGACTTTTGTTGTAAACATACTATCTCTCTCTCTCTTTGCTGAGCTATTGAAGAACATATAAGAATAATTGATCAAGGGTTTCCCCACATTGTGGTTTGTCCCTGGCTAGTGCCACATCTTGTGTCCTCTTGTCTTGGCTTGTCTTCTATGATTTATGTTTATGTTCTATTTGTAGTTTAATTTAATGCTAATGTGGTTGATATTCTAGAAAAGATATTGAGCTAACTGTGAAAATTGAAATAAATTGCTCTAAGCATAGAACATACCTAAAATTAACATGGTATCAGAGCTAAGGTGAAGTCAATGCCCAAGCAAGAGTGAAGGAGCAATCATCGAAGATAGTTGGGAAAGGACAGAAGGATCAGTGGATTCCTCATCCCTCTTCAAATTCACCAACGGTGAAGTCAAAGCAGAGAATATTATCAGAACGACGCGGTAGAAGTTTTTGAAGGGTGGAAGGAAAGGTAGATGCCTTGGTTGTAACAAGTTTGGCCATTATGCGAAGGAGTGTCCAAATGGTAGAGATGCATCTCTTGATGAAGATAACAATCATTCCAGGGACATCTTCAATCATCAAAGGAATGATAGGTAATGCAGGTCATCAAGGAAATGGCCGACTCTTCAAAGAAAGCAAGGAACCCTAGGTATGAAGAATCAAATGTTGTTTTTTATAATATAAAGAAGTGTTATCTTGTATTGGCCCTCTCCTTCAGATTCTTTGGGAATCTACCTTATTGATTGTAGTGCTTCAAGGCACTTCATCAAGTAGAAGGGTGCACTCTCTAATTTAGTAGACATGGAAACAATCGTGGGATTATACTTGGAGCCAATGCCACCTATGCCGGAAAGGGTGTAGGGAATGTTACGCCTCAATTGAATGAGGGTAACTTGAATCATTTAGAGAATATCTTTTATGTACCTGATCGCAAGAAGAACCTGGTGTCCATTTAATTAATGGAAGTCAAAGGTTATGAGGTGGCACTCATCGATGGAAAGGTATGTGTTTGAAAATAGAATTTTCAAAAATGTTTTTGAGTTCAAGGTTGTATCAAATTGTAGGAAGTCCACTAGGGACCATGTCCATTGACACATAGCACCAGAGGTCTGTGAGTCAGATGGTGACAGGGATGCATGAATTCAAAAAGAGCATGAAAGTACATGTCTAAGATGTACCGAAGGAGAATCTTACAAGGGGACCATTCCCCTCATGTAGCAGGTCCACAGGTTTGGAACAACTCAAGGGGTTTGAGATTGATGATCAAGAATCTCACATATGCATGTGGAAGAAAGCCCTCTATGGCTTGAAGCAAAACTCCTCAGGCATAGTATGAGAGGATTGATAGTTGTTAGATGAAGTTGAGATTCACTAAGAGTTAAGCCGATCCAAACCATTGTTTGAAGGTTGTGGATGATAGACCTCTCATACCAGCACCTTAATAGGATGACCTATTTATGACAGGTGAAAACCCTCCCATTTGCAGAAGTAAGAGGGAGTTGGATTCTGGATGTGGAATGATAAAATGCAAGCCTATGACTACCTCAAGGATCTTAACTTTCCGAAGTTATATGGTAGTGATGTCGAACAGATTTGGGAAATGCCTCTGTGTTTCATAAACTCATTTGCGTTGATTTTCTTGGTGAACTTCCGTCTGGACATATGTTTTGCAGTTAGCATGGTGAGATCATATTTGGTTTAGCCTCACTGATTGGTGCCATGAATCTTCTTAGAAATCTTCGGGGCATAATCTCTCATGGATTGAGATACACTGCTGGAAATATGAAACTGCGTGATTATTCGAACATTGATTAGGTAAGCAGTGTGGAGGATCACTAGAGCACTTCCCAGTGCTGGTTCTCTTTTGATTCTGCTTCGATATCATGGATGAGTAGGAAGAAAAAGTTAGTTTCTATAAGCACCGCCGAGACCAAATACATAGCTACAAGTATGATCTCGTGTGAAGCTACATGGTTGCAGAAGCTCTTAAGTGAGTTGTTTGTACACATGATGAATACCACTGTGATTCTCTATGAAAATCAAAGGGGGGATTCGATTATTGAGGTATCCTGTATTCGATGATTTCTCTAGTATATAGAAATCATATACTACCTTATCTGGGATATGGTAAGTCGATGAGCGAGGAGGCTCCATCACATTGAGACTAATGTATAGGTCACAAACATTTTCTCAAAGCCTCGGTGAAAGGTAAAATCTGTGAATTTCCCAAATGACTTGGAGTCATTGAGAGACCTTCTTATAAGGGTCCTGCATGTTTCATGCATTGAGCTCTGGGAGCTATGGGGGGCTTGGGGTACTTAATGGAGCAACATACGACCATAGGGTGACTCACCCTCCCTAGTGGTGCACCATTTACAAGATGATAAGTTCAACCTTCCCTTGTGATACCTCGTGGCGATTGTGAAACATGATGATTAGTTCTCCCATGGGCCAGGATTATTAGTTCTCTTGTGGCAACTGTGGAATAGGATGATTAGTTCTCCTGTGGGCTGGGAGGATTAGTTCTCCTGTGGCAACTATCTAGTCAATTTAGTGTCCTAAATTTCTCTACATAAGTTATCAATCCGGGTATCATAAATTGATGAAGTGTGGTGCACTATATGTGCTTAGTTAATCTTTTTCTTACTTCGTTGTTTTATATTTTATGTTGTTTTTGGAGGTTTTGTTTCTTATGCTTAAGGAAATTAATCTAAGAAAGAAAAGTTATGCTTCTAGATGAAATATCTAAATGTTAATGGACAACTAAATCTAATGACTCTTAATGTTAAAATCTAATTTCTAAAGAAAGGAGAAAAGGAAATGAACATTAGATAAAAACAAATCAAAACTTTGAACAGTTAGACTAATCTAAGCCGACAAAATATCTATGAAATGAAAGCAAAAATGATAATGCTAGTTTAAAACAATACAAAAACAACTATGATCTACTACAGGCTCAAATACCATTGAGAACAATCAATATAGGAATATGTCGAAATCATGTTCTTGAAATGACTTAAGCAATTGAGTATACAATAGATGTGATCTTAAGAAAGCATGGGAAATGAATCTATCACTGCTACATGAACAAACATCCAAATTTAGTCTAATTGGAAAATGGTAGAGCCACCTTCTTGAGACGATTTAACGACCATAGGAAACACAGTCAGTTATGCTAATTTGAAATGGAAAGCAAATACAATACATGTAAAGGAAAACTAATCTACTGTGTGCTCTAATGCTCCAAGCACCAATGGGAAAATAGGAGGACTACTTTCTTGGACTATTTTGTTAAGAATAAATTACACAGTTAGATAAATCTACAAATGGAAATCAAATACAAAAAAGGAAAACTAATCTACTGTGTGCTCTAATGCTCCAAGCACCAATTGGAAAATAGGAGGACTACTTTCTTGGACTATTTTGTTAAGCATAGATTACACAATTAGATAAATCTACAATCAACCGGTTGAACACACTTGCATGAATGGAAAATCTAAACTATTAAACTTGAAAAAAATAAAATAACATACTTGAATGAGATCAAAGCAAAACTACAAAATAAAATCTATTCTACCTTACATTCCAATATGCTCCATACCATCTACTTCACATCTCCTTCCATGTTGGGAACATCAAAGCTTTATTCATATTCTTCAAAATTACAAAGTACAACAAAGCTCTCAAAAGCTTTCCAAAGATACCAAAAAACTCCAAAGCTACAAAAGCTTTCCAAAACTAAAAAGCTCCCAAATGAAGGACAGAGGTCTCCTATTTATATGAAAAGATGAGAAGTCATCTCATTAATGAGAGTCCATGAATCTCTCCCTATGCCTCTAGAGTTCTAATAAAAATAGGAAATGATAAGACACATGTCTTCTTAGAGTTTCAATACAAATAGGAAATGTGACACATATCTTCATGATCCTCTCCACTCAAATTCGAATTTGGCCCTAGGATGCCACATAAAGGTCTTCTAGAAGCCTCCTTTTGACCTACACATGTCAACAATCTCATCCCACTTGTTAGGTATAAGCATATGCACATTATTTTCTAATTTTTAATCACAAATTCACTTAAAAAGGCTAAGAATTGATAAAGTTCGGAAAAACATAAATGTGACCCAATGATAATGAAAGTGAGATGAATGTTGTGACATGGTAGTGAAATGAAGGTGAAATGGAGGTGATATAATGGACATAATAGTGAAATTGTAATGGAAATTAATAACAATTTCAAGACCCAACATACCCCCAACTGAAGCTATTGCATGTACTCATGCAATATATATTACATTAATTCTTTTGATCCTTGAGCTTTGGCTTAACTTTGCATGATATCATTTGATAACTTCATACTTCTGCAAAGTGTTTTACTTGAATTGCAACATGGTTGGTTCTTGTGTTACAACCATATTTTGTTGTTGCATTCTATTTTGATCTTTGAACTTTGCATAATGATATTTTGACTATTGTTGCAAAGTATATATTTATTGGATTGCATTATGGTTGGTTCTTATGAATGTATTCCCCCCCCCCAATTGATGGTATTGGCAATTTTATGAAATGAGGAAGAGAAATGTTTTTCCAACAATTATCATTCTAGCTTTTTATGGAATTATATGGTCAAAAGTTCGAAAATGACGTACCTTAACTTACCCTTTGAAATGGATGAGTTGTATGTGTGGTGGCTATGAAATTCTGATCATATTCTTCTTCAAGTGGCTAAAAAAAAAAGTCATGGATAAAAGAGTCAAGATGACTTTTTATTGCTTCTACTAAAACTTGTTGAATCTACTCCAAAATGCTGAAAATAATAGTCTTCATGTTTTCAAAACTCATTGGCACAATTCCTACTATTTGAATAGATGTTTTGATGTTGAACATAGCAAGAATTTGTTGACTTAGTGGCCATTAATGGATGCCACTAGCCAACACGAGAACTCTCACCATTGATGACAATGAGAGTCAAGATGCCCAAACACATCTTGCTAGGTACAAATGAATTTTCCGATGTCGAGTCACCTAGAAGATCCGATGAACAAGGTACATTAATGTATTCCCATTGTTTATCAGCATGAGGACTTGCCATTAAGGC
This sequence comes from Pinus taeda, assembly GCA_000404065.3. Classification (NCBI taxonomy): domain Eukaryota; kingdom Viridiplantae; phylum Streptophyta; class Pinopsida; order Pinales; family Pinaceae; genus Pinus; species Pinus taeda. The sequence continues at coordinate 94,362 of APFE031606567.1, forward strand.
ATGCAATCCTCAAGGTGTTTTTGCAAGGAACTTAGACTCAAAGGACTATGGACTCAATAATTTGCATTGAAGCAAGGCTTATTTGCAAAATGAAAATGATAGGAAAGGGAATATGAAAATGGAAGATGGAAATGGAAAGTAGAAATGGAAATGGGCAATAAGCATGTGACTGAGCCTCTTTCTTTTATTTATGGGTTATGAGTGGACAAAAAGTAATGGAAATTGTATGTGAATGTAAATGGAAAATATGAAGGAAAATGAGGTGAATGGCTTAGTATGAAGTATGGATGGAATGGAGACAATAGTATCTAAAAGTTTTTCAAGTGTTTGGATTTGATTTTGCACTAGCATGTTTCCTCTTTGTTGCTGATCATCCTCTTATGAAACAAATTGGTCTCTTAAGAGAGACACTATTCACTTGGTCATTTGTCCTTCCTCCTGGAACCTGCAAAAAAACTAATACTGCTTCTACACTGGAATGTAAGATTATCAAAGGAGAGAGGTGATAAATCTCTCGAGTTATAATATTTACACACAAAACTAAGAATTTGTATTAATGAAACAAGTTCACAAAGGAAAACCAAAAGAATTTATACCTGCTTCAGAATTAGTGCATCAAGTTAACTATTGTATATTTTCAGCAATTTATTTCATTATTTACTATTTCAAAATCTAATTATGGATTTCTCATTATGTAGATCTCGTCGATATCTTTCCAACGAGACTTGAATCATTGAAATCCGATTTTGTATGAGAGAGTTAGGGTGATTTGAACAATGAGGTTTTTCAGCTGCAAATTAATGTTTAGCTACGGAATTGAAAAACAACTGCAGAATGTAACACAATGAATAAAATATGACTTGATAAATGAATGAAAATAGAAAATGACTGTGTGGATGAAATATGGCAGAATGGAGATGAAAAGTGGATATGGAATTGTGGAAAAAATGATGGATATGAGAATGAAATATGGAGGGTATACGAAGCAGGGAGGCTGTATGCACAGAAAAGGTGTGGAGGATTTATATTTTTCCATTTACATTCAGAAAGTAATGATTTTTCCTTTGCTTCTCATATAATGTCTGGTGGAGCCTTCCAACTGCAGAAGCGTCCATACTCCGAACAATAGATCGGGTAAAAAGATGGAGCACAAAGATCATCAGACAAGTACAACTCCAAAAGAATGTTATGGATTTCAATCATGGGACTTCACCACGTCTATCAATCGGCTATGAAGAGTCGTATCTAACTGGTTCATGTCATGTAATTAACCATTAAAACAGTGTAACAGTGAAGTGCGAGTTGAAGACGGGAGGTATTAAAGGCGGGAGATTTGGTGGAGTAAGATTGAATGCCAGCACATTATTGATCCCAATTCAGAATTCCCCTCTCCAAGCACGCCGAATTAAATCAATAGCTTGTTCATTAATTCAAATTCCATTTCTTCTTCACGCAGCATGCAAAACGAGTCTTTAAAGAACTGAATTTTTTTCCAAATTTCTATCAATCTCTTAAAACCATTTCTGGGTTATCTAATTGACCCTATCCTTGAAAAAAACCCATGTTTTATTGTTTCCTAATTCATTATCATTTGGGAAAATCATGCAGTTAAAATTTGGCGTTTTTACTGTTCTGCGTTTTTCTAGCAAATGCTATGGTTGAAGTTTTCATTTGCAGGTCTGTTGGTTATGCCGATTGGTTCTTGATCACCTTGGTACTGTGACCATTCTTTATATGTGGCATGAAAATACTACAATATGCATGACACCAATGCATACAAATGTCACAGCCAACCCAGCTACATGTATTAGAAGTAGAGTCAAACTTTGAACAAACAAGACACATGCATGCACTGCAGAAGTCGTTCCTCCGTGAGAAAATATTACATTCACGATCATCTATAGGAAGTGGACTACAACATGACATGTTTCTACATCTTGATTGTAAGAAGACTTCAACAAGCTCTGAAGTTGGAATGTTGTTATGTTTTAAAAAAATCCAGAATCCTAGTCCTTACTGCAAGTAAGATTTCCAACTGAACCCTGTGAGACTGCAATAATGCCTCTAATGTCAGATCACTTCTCCTCTGTAGTATCCCCTAAAACGTTGAGAGTTCTTTGCTCTTTTTGTTGTTTCCTATCAGCTCTCGCAGACACTCCCACAAATGTTCCAGTGTGAGTTATTTACCAGGCTAAATTTTTTATTATTTGTTTTGTTAATAAAATTACATATTATATTTTCAAAAGAAATATATATATATATATATATATTATATATATATTATATTATATATATATATATATATATATATATATATATATATATTATATATATATATAAACAAAACAATTTATTGAAATTAAGTTTTTCATGAAACAAATGAAATGATGAAAATATATATATATATATTTTTTTTTCTAACATAAAAATTCTTTGTTCTGATCCTCCAAATCACACAAAGTGCAGGAGGAGAACATACTCGAGAAATTATTAATTTTTCTTAGATGTAAGAAATAAGGTCTCATAATTACACTTCCCCAACAACGACGCCGAAATGTCTCATCAATTTAGTGTCCTAAATTGCTCTACATAAGTTATCAATCCGGGTATTGTAAACTAATGAAGTGTGGTGCACTATATGTGCTTAGTTAACATTTTTCTTACTTCGTTGTTTTATAGTTTATTTTGTTTTGGGGGGTTTTGTTTCTTATGCATAAGGAAATTAATCTAAGAAAGAAAAGTTATGCTTCTAGATGAAATCTCTAAATGTTAATGGACAACTAAATCTAATGACTCTTAATGTTAAAATCTAATTTATAAAGAAAGGAGAAAAGGAAATGAACATTAGATAAAAACAAATCAAAACTTTGAACATTTAGACTAATCTAAGCCGTAAAAATATCTATGAAATGAAATAAAAAATGATAATGCTAATTTAAAACAATACAAAAACAACTATGATCTACTGCAAGCTCAAATATCATTGAGAACATTCAATATAGGAAGATGTCAAAATCATCTTCTTGAAATGACTTAAGCAATTGAGTATACAATAGATGTGATCTTAATAAAGCATGGGAAATGAATTTGCCACTGCTATGTGAACAAACACCCAAATTCAGTCCAATTGGAAAATGGTAGAGCCACCTTCTTGAGACGATTTAGTGAGCATAGGAAACACAATCAGTTATGCTAATTTGAAATGGAAAGCAAATACAATACATGTAAAGGAAAACTAATCTATTGTGTGCTCTAATGCTCCAAGCACCAATTGAAAAATAGGACTACTTTCTTGGACTATTTGTTAAGCATAGATTACACAGTTAGATAAATCTACGAATGGAAAGCAAATACAAAACATGTAAAGGAAAACTAATCTACAGTGTGCTCTAATGCTCCAAGCACCAAATGGAAAATAGGAGAACTACTTTCTTGGACTATTTTGTTAAGCATAGATTACACAATTAGATAAATCTACAATCAACTGGTTGAACAAACTTGCATGAATGGAAAATCTAAACTATTAAACTTGAAAACAATAAAATAGCATACTTTAATTAGATCAAAGCAAAACTAAAAAATAAAATATATTCTACCTTACATTCCAATATGCTCCATGCCATCTACTTCACATCTCCTTTCATGTTGGGAACATCAAATCTTTATTCAAATTCTTCAAAATTACAAAGTACAACAAAGCTCTCCAAAGCTTTCCAAAACTAAAAAGCTCCCAAATGAAGGACAAAGGTCTCCTATTTATACAAAAAGATGAGAAGTCATCTCATTAATGAGAGTCCATGAATTTCTCCCTATACCTCTAGAGTTCTAATCAAAATAGGAAATGATAAGACACATGTCTTCTTAGAGTTTCAATACAAATAGGAAATATGACACATATCCTCATGATATTCTCCACTCAAATTCGAATTTGGCCTTAGGATGCCACATAAAGGTCTTCGAAGCCTCCTTTTGACCTACACATGTCAACAACCTCATTCCACTTGTCAGGTATAAGCTGCACATTATTTTCTAATTTTTAACCACAAATTCACTTAAAAAGGCTAAAAATTAATAAAGTTTGGAAAAACATAAATGTGACCCAATGATAATGAAAGTGAGATGAATGTAGTTACATGGTAGTGAAATGAAGGTGAAATGGAAGTGATATAATGGACATAATAATGAAAGTGTAATGGAAATGAATGACAATTTCAAGACCCAACAACAACTGTGGAACACTATGATTAGTTCTCACATGGAAACTGTCGAACAGGATCATTAGTTCTCTTGTGGGTTGGGATCATTAGTTCTCTCATGGCCACTATAGAATAGGATAATTAGTCCTCTTGTGGGTCGAGATGATTAGTTCTCTCATGGCTACTATGAAATAGTATGATTAGTTCTCCTGTGGGCCACGATGATTAGTTCTCCTGTGGCAGCTGTGGGGCAGGATGATTCATTCTCCTGTGGACTGGTTGATTAGTTCTCCTATCGAGGCATCCTACCCATGCTGTTTGGGACTCATGGGAAGTACCTCTCATCTAATCAATGAGTGGGGAAATGGGGTTAGGGACCATAGTAGTACTATCGATGGACACATCAATGTATCTACCGTACTCCCTATGCTAGGATGACCTCCATTGATTTGGGATCAATGAAACTGATCTGGGATTAGTATGAGTGGTTTGAGACACTCTCTTGAGATATTGATCTCTAATCAATAAAACTGACTTCATGTCAGTAAGAGTGATGTGGCACACACTCTTCAAATGAAACTGACTTCGGGTCAATAGAGAATGGTATAAGACATTCTCGATCAATTCTTCTTCTTCATGGTTCAACAAAGCAAAGAAGAATAGATCAAAGAAGAGCAGAGCAGTGCAGGGCACTGATGGAAAAGATAGTACGGTCGGACATATGGATCAGCAAATGGAATTCTCCCTAGTTGAGAGGGAGTGTTAAAATTGGAAACTAGAGCCAAACTTCATGTGGGTCATCTTATTAATGGAAGCTGGTATTTTTCTTAGATCCCTCTCATTGAGAGGTGTAGGATTGATCTAAATATCATCCAATTCTGATAATTATTCATGGAGATATAAATTTATTTGTGTTATGGGACAATTCATCAAGGTCGGCTAGCAACCAAATAAACCCCACTTGTGCTCAACGTTTTAGTATAAATAGAGGTGGCCTTCAAGTCATTTCAACACACTTGGGATCTCTTCGTCTCTACTTGTCTTTGGGTTTTAGTAGGAGGAGAGATCCTAAGGGATAATGTTGCCCTAATCTAGAGGGTAGAAGCAGGAACTACTAGAACTGTTGGGAATAGCTAGAATTGCCAGAATTTCTGGAACTACCGGGAACTACCGAAGCTGCCGAGAATAGCCGGAATTGCCGGAATTTTCAGAACTGTTGGGAACAGCCAGAATTGCCGAAACTACGAAAACTGCGGAGAAAAGTTGAAACTGACGGAACTATCGAGAATATCTAGAATTGTCAGGAATAGCAGGAATTTCCGAGAAGTGCCGGAACTACCGGGAATAGACGAAATTGTCAGAACTGTCGGAAGTGCTGAGAAGCCGGAACTGTTGGAACTGCCAGAACTACTAGGAATAGTCAGAATTGTTGGAATTTCTAGAACTGTCGAAACTGCCAAGAACAACCAAAATTGCTAGAATTACTGGAACTACCGGGAACTGCCGGACTGTCGGGAATAGCCAAAATTGCCGGAACTGTTGGAACTGTCGGGAACACACGAAATTGCTGGAACTGCTAGAACTATCGGGAACTGCCAGGAATAGTCTGAACTGCTGAAACTGTCGGGAATAGTTGGAATTGCCAGAACTGCCGGAAACAACTGGAATTGCCGAAACTGTCAGAACTGCCGGGAACAGTCAGAACTACCGGAATTATCGGGAACTGTCAGAACAGCCAGAGCATCTGTCTCCGAAGGAGAGCAACATTCAAAGGGACAAAAAGCAAGCAATGTGTAGCCAACACATAGGTCAGTATGGCAACATGGTGCAACAATGGCACATAATGTAGTATAGTAATGGGTACAGTCATGATTAATGAAGCATTATGAGATGCAACATAGTGACGATGAGTGAAACATGGTGTAGTGCAATGAGGTGCAACATGATGACGGAATTTAACACAACGATAGGTGAAGGAGTCACCTTGGAGAATCAGTTGAAGCAGCATGTCTTCAACTGATCTCATGTATCATCTTCTTAGAGATGATCTATACTCTTATCTAGATAAGTCAAAGGGTTGACTTATGTTGTAAATGTATTATCTCTCTCTCTCTCTCTGCCAAACTATTGAAGAACATATAAGAATAATTGATCAAGGGTTTCCCCACATTGGGGTTTGTCCCTGGCTACCGCCACATCTTATGTCCTCTTGTCTTGGCTTGTCTTCTATGATTTATGTTTATGTTCTATCTGCAGTTTACTTTAATGCTGATGTGATTTCTAATCTGGAAAAGATATTGAGCTAACTGTGAAAATTGAAATAAATTGCTCTAAGAATAGAACATACCTAAAATTAACACAAACCGATGTCAAGCTTGGTAGTCCATGTACTCTATGGTGACATCCTTCTGGAAGCAAACTCTTGCCTCCGTTGCATCTGGGTACATTGATTTGGCTCCTCTGTCCAACTCATTTGATAGCATGTGCATTATAGTCTTGAGTGCAACTAGACCAGCAACATACTGATGCATAGTGTCGATGCTAATCTCCAAGTTTGTGTTGGTGGCTATGCACATCAACTCGTCAAAGTACATGTCCAGCTCTTGTCGAACTTGGTTCTTTGTCTTCCCCTTAGTGAGTGTGCCAATGATGGGATTGCATGTGTGCATACAATGACATCCATTCTCCTGAAAACTCATGCATTTGATCGAAAACACTTCTCACCCTATCTGCTCTGTGCCATCTGTTTGGATGCGTCTATGTTGGGTTGTGTTATATTCTTTCCACATAGTTAACAAGGGGTTTGAAGGGCACCCATAACCCCACTTTATGGGGTCTAGGGCAGTGCCCCATAAAATTTTGGTTTTGGGCCCTATGTTAGGTTGGGCGGACCCACCTATGGTTTTGTGCATGATTTTTTCACATGTTTTTTGGACGCAATGGTTTTCAGTCCATGGTATTGGATGCTTCAGCATGTATAAATATGTATTATAACATTGAAAGGA
>APFE031606567.1:107402-120138 GCA_000404065.3 Pinus taeda
GTGTTGCTGGTAAAGGTGGACACTTTGAAGAATATTGCAGATGCATTGACAAAATCTGTGAGCTCTGAGAAGTTCTCTTGGTGTAGAGAGACAATAGGAATTTCAGGGCTGGGAAAATGACTAAGCTCTATTGTGGCCCCTTGTGGAAAGAAAAAAACAAGTGGGAGAATGTTGGGTTGTGTTATATTCTTTCCACGTACTTAAGAGGGGGTTTGAAGGGCACCCGTAACCCCACTTTAGAGCGCCCCGGAAAATTTTGGTTTTGGACCCTATGTTAGGTTGGGCGGACCCACCTATGGTTTTGTTCATGATTTTTGCACATGTTTTTTGGACACGATGGTTTTCGGTCCATGGTATTGGACATGATGGTTTTCGTTCCATGGTATTGGATGCTTCGGCATGTATGAACATGTATTATAACATTGAAAGGAAAATAATGAAAAAACAAGCTGGTAGTCCCGGTTTTGGGATCTAGGGGAAAATCTTTGTGTATATGTGTTTTATGTGTTATGATCTCACATTGTTTGTTTTCTATGTTTTATAATTTGTATGGAGGTAATTTTTGTAGAGGGTTAAAACCTACAGTCTATAACCTGTATGGGTGTTGTTTCATCAATTTGTGCATGTTGCACCTCTTGATGTACCTGTTCTTACCGCGCTTCTTTCTCTCCTCCGCGCAACTCTTGTTCTTCCCTGAGTTGTCGCTTCAACTCCTACAAATCCTTCTATGTTTCCTCCATCCTCTATTTCTTTCTTTTCCTTTCTGCGATCCTCTTTTCGCATTGTCACCTCTTAGCCTCAATTTTCATCGCAAGTGGATCTGCTTTGAACTTGTAGATTTGCTTCGCCTTTGCACTGTCAACAACCTTCCTCCTACCTTGGTCATGCACGGGTTTGGTACCCTCTACTGTTGTTGATGGTGTTGCTCTCTGCATTGATGCTGCCATTTCAGCTTGATATCCTTGTCTATGAACATCTTGGTGTATTCATAGATATGAAATCTCATAGACACTTGCTCAATTACATCTTTGGTTGTGCTCTCAACAATGTCCTTTGACCCTACTCTCTGGGAGGCCATTATACCTGTACTATTGAGAGGAAAATGAACACTTGTGGTACCTAGAGACATAGAAACACTCATGGAAAGAAATCTTTCAATTGAAAACCAAAACACATTGGAGGATTGACATGCAACATACCTGTGTGACTGACTGTGAAGATTGCACAATTTTCACCGGGAGGCTGGGAGACTAACTGCCAAAGCTGCGCAAGGCACCGTCTAGGTTGTTAGGAGACTAATTGGCTACTGGAACTATGCAATGCACATTCGATCTTGGCCTGTTGTGGATTGAAACTGCATAATGCACAGTTTCAGTCAGCAGTGACATGCAAACCAGCAAACTGCATTGCGCAATTTCTGGGGCTAGCAAGGCACTGCCTCATAGAATTATGCAATGCAAGCCTAGAGGGCAGTGCTATGCCATATTTGTGTAGCTTCTAGATGGAAGGCAGAGCTTTCGCTTCCATAAATGTGTATTTGCTAGCCGGGCAAGCTATGTCTAGGCCAAGGCAGCCTAGACCTGCCGACAGGCGATTGAAAACATGAGAAGTTTGAAAGCATGGTAAAGCTGAGTGCAAACAAGACTAAATGATCATGCATGCAAATTGTGAGTGCAATATTCAGGAAACAAGAAAACAAGCATGTGTGTGAAGCAATTCACCACAAGGGTGACTGTGAGTACAGAAACAGTGTCATGCATGTGACAGCAGCGAGATGTAATGAAAAAATGAAACAGTGATTCTACAAGTTAACATGCATCAAAACAACATCAAGCATTCATTGAAACCAAGCAGACAACACTTACACAAAGTGAATACAAAATACGATAGAAACGCAACAAAAGACATGAAAAACAGACTTACCTCAAAAAAGTTGAGCCGAATGTGTCGAAGACTCCTAGATGTGATGTGTGATGTCAAAGCTCCAATATCGATGTGAGAAATGAGCTCTGCACCATCGAATGAATGATTTTTGATAAGATCGAGGTTATGACACGCATGCCACAAATCCAGGAAAATACGACATTTGGCAGGAGGTTTCCAAAATGGATTTTGTATGTAACCTCCAGCTGCTAAAAATGGATCCCTAATATCTAGGGATGATTTTTTTTCTTTTTCCTTTTGCCTTTTTGGGAAAAGTAGCCCATGCATGCAAATGAGGATTGCTTAGTCCTGGAGGGAATCGGTCAGTCTAAAATCACATGCAGTAGTCTGCAAGCCTATGGATGAGATTTGTGCAGTTTCTGGGCTGAGCAAGACTGACTCTCCCTCATGCATTGTGCAATTTTTGGACTAAAAGCCTAGATTTTAGTCAGAACTGCGTAATTCCTACGTTGAATCCTGGTGGCGGATTGCACTACGCAATTTTCAAGGGGAAGGATGTATGGCTAAACTGCGCATTTCTGGAGCCCAACAAGCAGCTAAGTAGGATTGCACAATTTTTGGAGTGAAGGCTTGTTCCCCTTCATAATTGTGCAATTTTCAAGGGGAGCATCTCAGCCATAAAATTTCCTAAGTCTAGAATGATAGCCTGTGGTGAGAGGCAAACAAGTTTACATGCACAGGTTGGCAGGCCACTACAAATTAGTTGAAGCCCATGTACCTTGGATAGTGAAAGACATGATGATAAGGATGGTTGGTAGGGAGGCTCCAAAATGAAGCTAAAGTAAAATTTTGGAGGGTGGTTGTAGCCGCTACAACATGCTACTATTGTTACAATGCATTGTACAGGTTTCATTTCCATCAATTGAACAAGGAAGGAAACCAACTGTGTGTCTAGTGGGGTGGGGCTTGGTTGTGCAAGATAACACCCCAATTGTGTTTCCAAAAAGCAATTGTCGAACATAAGTTCTTTGAAAGCCAATGGTTCATTTTGACCATCCAAGGGAGTAACCTTATGTTTCATATATCTCTCTGACAACACTCGGGTCTGGTTGTTTCTACCCTTGTATAGAAGCCATAAATGTGACCAGTCGATAGCATAGTATCCTTGCAACTTACTGGACCAGTCTCTACTGACTAATAAACCATATGCTTTTGGGATGTCCACAATCACAATGTTAATGCACTAGTGAACTCATTCGTCAGACGACAACCGAATGATCACATCCCAAAGTTCACCAATGGTTGGTACACATGTTTGGTCAAGTTGGATGATTTGTGCAATTTTACTGCTCCATTGCAAGTTAATATATTTAGTGATGGAGAGTGGCATGAAATTGACCAGTGCACTAGAATAAACCAAATAGTTGTGGACATTGAAGTTGAATATTTCAAATGATAACAAAAATTGTTGGCAGATCGAGTTCACTTCCTCCATGCAAAATGCATTGAGCACGGATGGGAGTGTGTGAGGAGACTTGCTTGGTCCCTTGCTAGAAGAGGCAACACTATCTGTGGAGGTTTTCCCTAGTGTGCGCAAAAGAATGTCCCACTGACCTATGAGCTTGGTCAACTCATAAATATAGATGTTCATACAGGTCATTTTCATGTCTTCAACAATATTGTAATCCAGAGTGGGAAGACTCACCGAGTTGTTCAGGGGTAGACTTTTGTTCGTTTTGTCTGGTGGGTTGCTTTTATCTTTGCTGCTCACAGATGTACTTTTAGTTGTATTTGTCTTCCCGGACTTGCCTTGTGTTTTCTGTATTGAAATGTATGGTGGATCAATTGTTATAAGAAGATGTTGTCTTACTTTTTCTCTCGGTATCTCAAAAATGTGGGGGGCACTTGACTCTGCAAACTATATCGATTGTTCTGCTTTGGGTACGGACGGTCGCTCAAAGCCTCCTTCTCGATGGTTGTCTTCTAGGTAGCGTTAGCACATTGATACATGTTGATAACATGCTTGGAACTTGGAGCTTCATCAGATGCAGCAGCTTCCTCTTGATCTTAATTCTTTGTCTCAGCCTGCTCACTGACCATAAATAGATCAGTCAACTGTGTAGCCAGTGTGCTCATCCCTTGGTTCCAACTTTCACAAGTCCTCTCTGAATTTCATTCACCATTGATCTTGCAATAATGATCTGTCATGATTTCATCCATGTTGAAGACAAGGTTAGATCTCTACGCAGTTTTTGTCATGTGACTGTTGTTGCTCGAAGTTGAGTTCTTTTTCTACGCAAATCTAGGAGGCCTACTATTCATGGCTGTCTCACTTGTCCGTTGCTTGAGTTCAAAAACTTCAATTGTCAAGTACTTCACAAGACGAGTAAGATTTTCGATTTCACTTTATTCATTTTCCTTTGCCTTACTCATAGTATCTTGAGACCTCCTACCCATGTCTTTGGATTCCTTAGTTGGTTCATCATCTACAATGACTCCAATAGCGCGCAGGTCTTTCTCCACATCAATTACCTCTTGGCAATTTTCCAAAAGTGTTGGTTTCACAACTCGCTTAACAAAGTTCACAATGTTGGTCGGCAATTTAGGCGTGTAGTAGCTAACATTGATGGAGTCGTGAGGTTTGGTGTCTACAATGAACTTGTTCAATATATAGTTAAAACTATGGTTAAAATCTTTCACTTTTTCTTTCTTCTCCATCTTGAGACAAATGAACTCTTTTAAGATCATGGCAGGGGTTTTTTCCTTAGCAAAATTGTTGGGCCTCAAAATAGTCCTTATTTTCACTCCATTATTCACCAATATCTTCACATTCTACCTTCATGTCGCCTCCATTCCACCTCCACATCATTACATTTACCTCATTATTGGGTCATAACGATGCTTTTCCAAAGTTTATTAATTCCTAACATTTTTAAGTGGATTTATGGCTAAAACTTAGAAAATAATATGCTTATACTTATACCTAACAATTAGAATGAGTTTGTTGACATGTGTAGGTACAAAGGAAGCTTCCAGGGCATCTTTATGTGGCACTCTATGCTCAAATTCGAATTTGAGAAGATCATGAACCTCATGGAGAAGATCATGGACCTCATGGAGGATAGGGTTAGGTGTCACCATTGGTTTAGAAATATGTGGGTCAAAGGAGAGAATAGTGGGTCTAAATTTATGAGGTTGTTATCATAGTTTTTGTATAAATAGGAGTACCTCCTCCATTCCAAAGGGAGGACTCTTAGATCATTGTATCCAACTTATGATGGAATAGAATAAAGCTTTGTTTTACATATATTTCTATTATGTAGTTTTAGATATAAGTTTTACATATATTTCTATTATGTAGTTTTAGATAGAAGTTACCTTAATGTAGTATATGGAATGGCTTGTCACTTTGTTCTTAGGAGAATTGAGCTCACTCTAATAGGAGCAAAGGAACATGTTATTTCATATTAGATCTTATTTCATTTAATTTCTTAGATGTTTGATGTTTGAGGATTTGATTGATAAATGAGTTTTAAATTAGAGTCTTATCAACATATGAGAGGACAACCAAGAGTCTAAGTTAGGCTCTCTCTCTATTTGATTTGTATGATAATTGGAATTCATCTTTTTGCTTTTATGTTTCCAGTTATTTCATTTAGTTTACGTTTATGGATGAATCTTAGTTTAGTTTGGATTAGTACATGAGAGGACAATCAAGAGACTAAGTTAGTCTTTGTCTCTCTAAATCTGAACAACAATTAAAGTTCATTCTCTTGTTTGCATTTCAAGTTTCTAGTTTTATGATTTCTCTATGATACTGTAGGGAAGGACAACCATGATCTCCTTAGTTAGGAGCCTCTTCCCTTGCATATTATATTGAATCGTAAATAATTTCACTAGACATAGAGTTAGTCGCCTACTCCTGCATATATATTGCTGGCATCATCAAAAGCTTACGAGTTTCCCTGGTCGATAATTTAATGCAGCAATTTAAGCCCAATAAATTGCCCAACATTTTGGCGCCGTTGCCGGGGATGGTGCTAAGGGATTAGGCATTAGGAATTTAATTTCGTACTAGTATTTTTCTCTAGGAAAACTAATTTGTGAAACCTGGTGACAACAGGATCTTCACAAAGGAGTTTAAGTTTGAGTTTTCTGATGATTTAGTGTTTAGCTAGTTTTAAATTTTGTCTTTTCAAAAACACCCCCCTGCATGAATAGAAACAAATCAATCGATTAGTATGCTCTCTTCCTGCGCTTTGTGCGATCAGCAAGATCAGAAAGTCTATTGATTTTGTTCAAATAAAAATACTCTTTCTAGAGAACTAATTTGCAAAAAGACAATAAATAATTTTGTGAATGAAAAAAAACATCTTTAAATTTTTTTTAGATAAAATTTAGTTTTTTTGTTTTAGATTTAAAAAATAAAAAAATTTAGTTTCTAATTTTAGAAAATTCCACAAAATAATAATAATATATGTAATATATATATACATATTATTATTAAATAAATTAATAATAATAATATAAAAAAACTAACCATTTTTTTTGTTTTTTTAGATATTTAAAAAAAAAAAAAACGCTAACTATTTGTTTTGTGTTTTTTTAGATATTTAAAAAAACATGCAAAACATTAAATAAAAACAACATAAAAGAAATATAATAAAAATCATTTAAAAATAAAATAAAATAAAATAAAAAATTCATGGAAGCTGTCATTCAAACGCTCTTTAGATCTCTTGCTGAGCACATTTGAAGCTGATTGTATGAATCTTCTAGGATATATGCTCGTCGAACAAAACTTTAATTTTGGTGATCCTGATGCTGTCGCATTCTTGATCAAAAATTTGCACGCTTCTTGTCAAATTCAGAAACTTTTTCGCTCGAATGTTTTCGAGTTTGTCTGCCTGTTTAACCTTAATACCTATGCCAAGAGAATTAATGGATGTTTCTATCAAACATTTCTCAGCCTCATTTCGACATATAAGAACAGGATTCAACAAAAGCTCTGGACCTGTCTTGAATTCAAATTCTGTTTTATTATGTCTTTCAACTTCCTGGTAAGGAAAGTTCTGTAAGCACATAGCAGCTGCCAGAGTACTTCGTATGCAGGTCAAGTATGGTCTCAATGTATTTTCCATTGACGGAGAGGAGAATGAAGAGACTCTAAAAACTCTTCAAGTTTAATTCGACACTGTGAAATTTAAATCTCTGTTCATCCATTGTATTCATGGTCTCGTAGAGATCCTCACGTACTCACAGGAATGAGCTTATTGTTGTGGTTCTGATGCAGGAACTAGGTTGAGCATTACAACGATTGGAGCAAGGAACTACATCGAGATATTCCGGAATAGTCCTCCCCATCGATCACAAGGCCTGATTCATGCCCACACGGTGAAACTCGAACTCTCGCAGCACCTTGTTGCAGTACAAAACTTGGAGAGCTTGGACAGAAATACACGACAGGAATTATCGCATTGATATTCATTAAACCTGAGCTTCTTCCCTTTGTCGAAGCGAGTGTCCCTTGTGCAAACCAACAGCTGCCTCTGCCACTGCATTTCACTATACTTTGATAGAAACATTTGGGGCTAGATTTTACCATACCTATCTCTCTTTCTTACTCGATTTGAACCGGTAATGTTGAAACTGCAGTTGCCCTATAGGCCAATGACAAGCGACGGGTTGTTACAACAGGCTTAGGCTTGCGCTACAACCACTGGGATCACGATTCCATTAAAGCAAATCTCGGTTCTTTAGAGCCAACGGAAAATCGGATCTAGTACAAGCCTACAACACGTTCAATTTTTCATGGGTTTTACTCCAGAACCCCAAGGTGGCACGTTTTAGAAGCTTCGATCCCGCTCCAACTAGAAAAAGGATAGGAAGTATACTGCAGAGGAAACAGCGCATGCCCAACATTTCGGCGGCATGGTAAATGTACACCCAACATACACATCCACGCGGGAGCAAATCCTGGCGACGATGATCCTCCCAGTCAATTGCACAGTTGAACACGGATTTGGAGCGCCGGATATTCCTCAAAGCGCTCGTTGATAACAGGTAAGCCGAAACCATAGCCTCAAATCCGTTGATTCGCTGCGTGAATCTTGGTATGAACTAGTGGATCACGCTTCCCTTAAATGACAATGCATTGCATGGTTAACACGTTTAGGAGTTGGCATTGTTATGAGGAGTTTTTATGGCGTGCCGTTTTAAACATCAAAATAAACAGTCATGAAACGACATGCGTCCATAGCCCTTGTTGCGCACTGTTGTTTTCAACACATATCCTATCTGCAGTCCATTATTTGTGTGTGCATGTTTAATATCGTATCAGAGCAAGGTTTTGCTTAAAACTTGTCGGATTTGCCTCTCTAAATTGGTCAGATTTGCCACTCTGAGCAGTCCTAAAACCCTTGATAGTATTTATTGTTGTTGTAATGTTCTGCCACCTTAACGTTCGCTCTGCCATTATTCGTGAAATATGTTGGTCTGACCTGCGTTGTTTTGAAGGTCGCGCACTGTGTATTATCAGCTGGGTGCTCACTTCGCTAAACACCGATGAATGGTATGACATTAAATATACATAGAGCTATTGGACCTACCTTTAACAATGCTTTGTATTCTAATTTGTATGCCATCTCTGCACCATTGTCTTGGGCCTACGTTAAACTATGCATTACAGCCACATTATGGCATGACCATTTCTATGTGTGTGAGCCGTTTTTGAATTTTCTTGGCCTGGGATTTGTGAAATGAGGGGCAGCGATGATCATTTGGATCAGCTATCCGATTCCTTCTTGTTGTTGATCTTTAATAAGTTGGATGATATATAAAGCCTTTGGGGAGGTGTTGTGACATTTGTAAGAGTTTCAGTACCTTGGCTTTGCATATGCATAACATGATTGTTAAGGTGGTTGAAGAAATACTTTCGGGCAACAATAGGCAATGATATTTGTTCACCAGAGAATCATGAATAAGAGTTAGGTTGAGTTCTTTGATGGGCACTATGACCACTATGTGCGAAAGATCCGTCCCGGTAGTGAAGCAAATGTTTGATGGTGGAGATGATGTGGATGGTATTGAGGAGGCCCATTTTAGTTTGAAAATAATTAACTCGTTTTTCTATCTGCGGCATGGAATGTGTAAGGCTATTTGGTTCGTAATATTTCTTTTGGTTTCCTGGCGTTGAAGAGACACATAAAGTGAATAAGGAAGGGTCATGTCACTTGGGGTGTCGACCCACTAAGTCGACCTACCCACCACACATACACACCCCTTCCATTTGTCATGTCGACCTTGTCGCACTTCTTTCCCATCGTCGCAACTCCCCCTACATGTTTGTTGTCCATTGCAGGTCTCTGCCCACCAATCCTCCCGTTGCATGCATTCCACTCGACGTGTTTAACCGAATGCCATGTCACCAATAACCAAACGTGGGTGTACTCACTAAACGCATTTAATCAAAACTAAGTCAGGCGGGCGCTCGTCGTGCTCAACGCCACATCTACATGCCCATCGCACACTCAGGTGCACCAGTACCCACGACTCACTTCTACGAATTGTGTGTGCTTGTTTTGGCACTCAAGCAAAAACTGCCAAGTGGTGGCAATAATTTTTTTGTTTTGCTTTAGGTTTTAGGTTTTAAGAGTTTTTTTTATTAGGTTTTAATAAAAAATTGTTGATTTTACAACATAAAAATAATCTCAACTTAAATAACAAATTAAAAAAAATTTGTTTTTTAATTTGTTGTTTACAAAAATCTAAACCAATAAACAAAATCAACATAAAAAATATAAAATATAATAAAATAATATAAAAACAATAATATTTGTTGGATTAAATAAAAAAATCAAAACAACACAAAATAATTTTTGTTTTTAAAAAAAAACTAACTTCATTTTAGTTATAGTATATTTTCAGAATTTTTCTATATTAAATTTTAACAGATAAATTTTGTTGATTTTTTTTTTTAAACTTTAAATAATAAATTAAAAATTTTATGTTTTTAATTTATTGTTTAAACAAAATCTAACACAATAAATAAAATCAACAAAAAAATATGTTTTTCAATTATTTTAATATTTAACAAAAAAAATTGTTGTTTAAAAAAAAAATAAAAAAAAATCACAAAATTCACACAGCTTTCAAAATAAAAAATGGAATACTTGAAAAAAAATCGATTTATCAAACATTGGCGGATTCTTGTTTCAATAGCTTTAAGTTGGCATTCACATCTTTCTGTTCTATTCTTTATGACGCACTAATATGCAGGACAGAATTGCCAAGCACATGAGTTATCTAACACAAAGAGGGAGTAATATTTTTCATGGTTGTTTTTAAAATGGATTGAAATTGATATCATGAATTGAGTTACTTTCAACACTTTGATCTTCTTAACTCTGTTTTATTTGGTAAGAAATTTTTGCGTAAGAATCATGAAGGAAATGCGCAATTCTTCTTGAACAAACTTATGTTTTCATTCTGCCAAGTTTTTTACAGGTTACAGGATGTCAAAGTGATCATTAAGGAGACTACATTGTGACGACAATTAGTCTTCCAACGACTAAATTCTGAAAAATTCTGAAGACAAATCCATCTCCATAACCACTACCTTCCACCTCCCTTTCTGAAAAAGATTTTGAATTCCACCAATTGTAAGCATGACATTTCCATGTCCATTTTTCACAGCAAGAGTTCTTACTCATACATCATATGTTGGGCCTCATTTCCTTACATCCATCCATTTTCCTTGTCATTAAAATTCCCCTTCATTTCCGCCAATAACACCCTGCTTGAGTCAAAGTCCTAGAGTCTAAGTATCATTTAAAAAAACACCTAGAGGCTTGCATGCCTTAATGGCAAGTACTCTTGCCAATGAACAATGGGAGTATATTAATATCCCTTGTTCGTTGGATCTTGTAGGTGACTAGACCACGACAAATTTATTCGTACCTACAAAGATGTGTTAGGCATCCTGACTCCCATTGGAATCAATGGTGGGAGCTCTTGTGTTGGCTAGGGGCATTCATTAACGGCCACTAAGTCAACAACTTCTTGCTATGTTCGACATCGACACATTTAATCACATAGTAAGATTTGTGCCAACGAGCGTTGAAGACTTGAAGACCATATTTTGTACCAGATGAAGCCAAATTCCTTTCATCATTTTTCAGTTTGTCATTTCATTTTATTGACTTGAGGACAAGTCAATAAATAAGGTTGGGAGAGAAATGTAACTTCTATATTTTGTATACCTTCCAAGCCTTATACATTTTCAGCCGCATTTAGCAGCAGATTCCGAACATTCAGCAGCCGATCCAACAATAGATTCAACAGCAGATGCGACAACAATAAAAGATTCACTATTCTTGATTTCATCCACCATTTTCCCAACCAAGTAAAGAAGACTACGAACAACAGTTTTTGCAGCCGCACGTGCACAAATCTCATCTATTTTTGGAAAGGTAAGTTAAGGTATGATATTTTCTAACTTTTAACCATTAAATTCCTTGAAAAGTTAGAATAATGAGTTTTGGAAAAACTTCACTTCCTTTCCCCTTCCTTTCCCCATTTCACATAACTGCCCAAACCATCCGTTTAAGGGGAAGGATACATTTACATTCATGTTGTGTCACATTCATATAACATCCACATTCATATTCTAAAACCCACTTACCTTCAAAATATATTCACTATTACATGAGCATACAAATGGCTTTGTCAAAAGTATTTAAAAGTTAATTGGATGCCAAAACAATCATGGTTGTTACACAAGAACCAACCATGATGCATTCCAACAAAAATACTTTGCAATAAAAATCACATTATCAATATGCAAGGATCATACATTGAATGCAACAAACAAAATATGGTTGAAACATAAGAACCAACCAAGTTGTAGTTCATCAAAACAATGCCTTGCAAAAGTTAAGTAACTAATATCATGCAGAGTTTAAGCCAAAGCTCAAGTACCAAAAATTAATGTAATAGATTGCATGAGGACATGCAATACCTTCAGTTTGGGGGTATGTTGGGCCTCAAAATAGTCCTTATTTTCACTCCATTATTCACCAATATCTTCACATTCTACCTTCATGTCGCCTCCATTCCACCTCCACATCATTACATTTACCTCATTATTGGGTCATAACTATGCTTTTCCAAAGTTTATTAATTCTTAACATTTTTAAGTGGATTTATGGCTAAAACTTAGAAAATAATATGCTTATACTTATACCTAACAATTAGAATGAGTTTGTTGACATGTGTAGGTACAAAGGAAGCTTCCAGGGCATCTTTATGTGGCCTTGAATGATCAAATTCGAATTTGATAAGATAAGCTTCATGGAAAAGATCATGATCTCATGGAGCAAATCATGGACCTCATGGAGGAGATCATGGAGGATAGGGTTATGTGTCACCATTGGCTGAGAAATATGTGGGTCAAAGGAGAGAATAGTGGGTCTACATTTATGAGGTTGTTATCATAGTTTTTGTATAAATAGGAGTACCTCCTCCATTCCGAGGAGGAGGACTCTTAGAGCATTGTATCCAATTTATGATGGAATAAAGCTTCATTTGACATATATTTTCATTATGTAGTTTTAGAAATAGTTTTCCATTATGTAGTTTTAGATATAAGTTATCTTAATGTAGTATATGGAATGGCTTGTCACTTTGTTCCTAGGAGAATTGAGCTCACTCTAGAAGGAGCAAAAGAACTTGTTATTTCATATTAGATCTTATTTCATTTAATTGCTTAGATGTTTGATATTGAGGATTGGATTGGTTTGATGAATGAATTTTCAATTAGAGTCTTATCAGTACATGAGAGGATAACAAAGAG
>APFE031606567.1:153745-167741 GCA_000404065.3 Pinus taeda
TATATCCGCCCCATTGTAGCCTCCCGCTATACCATAACCCTTTTCCCATTGCAATCTCCTATTGCAATGGGATACGGACCCGACCAAATATATAGTCCATTTTATTGTTATGTCACGTCCGCCCATTATCATATGCCTTCATGATGGACTTACCCCCACCTAAATCTGATTGCGATATGCGATATTAACCTGGACCCGATATCATTATCTGCCAATGTTAATAAAATTTCAAGTCTGCCCATATGCGTTTTGTGAAGGTTTCCTGTGTTAAATCATTTTTTCGATTTAAACACGGAAATGACCCAAAGCCTCCATTTCACCCCAAATCTAGGTTTTAACCATGATTAAGCCATTCCCGCAAGAATTAATCCCTATGTACTCTTTAGTTTCACTCCACCATTGTTGACCTTCGCCCGATAGAAGACTATTTTACTATTTTAGTGCCATTTTCCTCTGTTTTCCTGTTTTACACAGTGCAACTTCCATTATTCTTCTGCAGCCATTTAAGCCATCATTTAGCCTCTGATATGCCCCGGACTCCTTCTAATAGCCTTTGAAAGCTCAAAAATCCATCAAGACCTCCTCTGTCACCATGTTTTTCTTAATAGATTCTGTGTTTTGCAAGAAAGAAGACTGTTGTTTCAGGTTTATAAAAAAAAAGCTTGCTAAATAGTTGGAAGACCAAATGAGTGATTTATTGTGAAAAAGACAGTAAAAATCTCAAATGCACGGTAAAAACTAGAATGTGCAGTCAAAATCTACTCAGCTAGAGTTATAGAGTTTAAAGAAGTCAAATAAAAAGGTTAAATGAAGCAAACAGCCAGTGTAGAGGATACAAACAACAAATCAGCTAAAGGGGCAAAAATATCAAACAAATGAAGCTAGCACAGCCTGAATAAAAGGGGACAACAAGAAGCAGTTCAATAATTGCCCCTATCTTCTTGCATGAAGATCTTCTCCTTTCCTAGATTAAATCTTAAACATTTTTAGGATATTTCTTAGTTCTATTATTGTATAAATAACTCTTTTCTAGAGTTGTAAATGGTTCATAGTTCAAGATTCATAGCTCACTGCTTGTAAAAGTCTTTGACTATTTATACTACTTTGAACCTGGAAGCCACCTTTGAAAGAAGCTTTTGCAGACACTTGATGTAATTGGTCTTTCTGGAACCTTAATACAAAGCAAAGGATTCTGAATATGGTCTTGCGTAGTTTGTGTTATCATGTAAGTCTTTCCAGTTTTTCAATCATTTGTATTTCTTCATATGCTTATGACTTGCATAGATATCTAGGTAGGAACAATTAGAGTTTCAATTGATTCTAATAAGCTCTTGAAGTGTTCATCTATTAAGACATTGGATTAATGCAACTGTTTGTGTAGCTAATCCCCTCTAATCAATAAATCATCAACATCTTGTGTAAGCATTAAGTATACTGCCTTGAATCTTCAGAACGTAGTTCAGAAGGTTTTCCAACTTATGATTGTTCTATTTTACAGTCTGGAAACTGTAATAATCATATTTTTTGGTGTCTTATACTCACCATTATTTTTTATCTATATCACTATGTAATTCTTTATAGCAGCCTTTTGCTGAAGTATTAATATACCCCAAAGGATTAATTACTTCAATTCTACATCTATCTTCATTCATTGGTCTTCCAAAAACTTAAACCAAAAACCCCCAAAACAATTATTTTAGATGCTCTAGCATTAGTAGCCTGACCTACTGCTATCTCAAAGGTACAACATTAGACTGGCGTCGTTGCTGGGGATTCGAATTTCATTTAAGTTTCCCTTGGGACAATGATATTCTTTCATTCTTTTACTTTAAAGGTATTAAAGGTTTAGAAAGGATAAAATCATTCACCTTAGTGACTCCACACTCCCAAGCTGGCACCTTATAAACATACCAGATCTCGTTCAGAAGCTGACATAGTTAAACCTCTGTCAGATCCTGAAAGGCTTCTGAGAAAGTAAGTTCTAAAAGGGGACAACACCGATCATCTTCTTCTTCCTCTTTAGTCCTACAATCTGAAGAAGTAGAATCATTTTACCCCTACAGTAGTATCCCATCTAATCTTCATTACTCCCATTTATCTCCTAGGGTTTCTAAACAGAGGAGTTGATTTTAAGTCAGCCTACCTTATTCATTCATTAGAATCTCATCCAGTACCCAAAATACCACCAGGATCACCTAAAACTGAATCTGATTTGGATGTTAATCTTCCTGAATATAAACCCACAGATTTCATATCCCCTACCATCTATCATTTCCCTTCCATTTTTTATCAACCTGAAGCTTCTTCTTCTGAACAACCTAAAGATACCTTTTTTGTATATACCAATCCTCTCTTTGAATCAAAAGAAGGTATTCCTTTACAGGTCCCAAAGCTATTTCTTACGACTCATTTGAATTTTTTCATGAGATCTCCTCCTCCTTCACCGCCAACTAGTTCACCAACCCCTAAAGCACCATCTCCTTCCTCTATTTCTTATTCATCCTCTACATCCACACAAACACCTCATACTCCACCTGGACAACCTCATACACCTCAAGCACCTCATACACCACCTTCTGTCATGGCCTTCCACCCAATTGTACAGGCTAGATATGCTGCCTTATTCTTGCCTAATAACCTTGATGCATTCCCACCTGGATACTTAAAATACCTTCCCAAGTACAATGGAGAAACTGGTCCCTCAGTTGAGGACCATCTTCAAGCTTTCCTAGCCTTTGCAGACAATATGAATATTGAGGAAGAGAATGTTTATATGAGATTGTTTGTACAGTCACTTGAAGGAAATGTGAAGATTTGGTTCAGGAAGTTGCCAGCAGCTACCATTAGAAAATGGGAAGAGCTTACAACCATATTTAAAAATCAGTCGGGTGTCAAAAAGGATCCTCTTTACTTCCTCACAGAATTTAAAGAGCTTAAAAGGAACTTCAATGAACCAGTAGCAGATTTTATCAAAAGATTCAACAAACTCTATCACAAAATGCTTGCTGATTGTAAGCCCCGTGTAGCAACATCTAAGTCCAAATTTTCTAAAGCTTTCAATGATGACTTTGTTTTCATGCTACATGAGAGAACTTCAAGAACTCTTGAAGATATGCAAACTAATGCTATAGAAGTAGAAGCAAATAGGCAGCCTCAACTTCTTTGAAACTTAAGGAAAGAAAGGCCCAAAGGAACCTCAAATATGTTCAAGAAGGCTCTAGTTCCTCTAAGACTAAGTCAGAAGACTCAAAAATAGATGAAATAAAATCTCTTCTCAGAAACCTATCAAATAGGATTTCAAAGATTGAGACCCAACCTAGGACCATACAACAAACAGTTGCTAGGCCCCAAAACCAAAATCAAGGTTAGTATAAAAGAAACCAACCACTAGAAATTCTTCAGAGACCTACCAATGATCAATAGGTTCCTACTTCTCTATTGATAGTATGGATTCTTCTTCTTCCAATCAAACATCCATCATTCCTCTCTCACAACAGAATCAGGTTCAAGAGGATAAGGAAACTACACAAGTATCTAAATATCATGCTTTTTTTGAATTTTGAATTGCAGAATTAAACAAAAGGTATGATCTTAGACCTAGGCATGGTACTGGGAGACCTCCAAAGGAAAATCCAATAATTGAACCATGTACCAAAACTGTTGAAGCTCAAACAACTCTTATTCAGCCATTAGATCAGTCAATTGATACTTCCCAAGCTAGTAAAAACATTTTGACTACATTTAATGTTGAAAAATAATTAGAGAGGGTTAAGATCCCAATTAGGGACTTACCCCTGCCTAAATCCGAATGCGATATGTGATATTAACCTGAACCCAATATCCTTATCCGCTAGGTTTCCGCCCATATGTGTTTTGTGAAGGTTTCCTATGTTAAATCATTTTTTCGATTTAAACACGGAAATGACCCAAAGCCTCCATTTCACACCTAATCTGGGGTTTAACCATGATTAAGCCATTCCTACTAGAATTAATCCCTCCGTACTCTTTATTTTCCCTCCAACATTGTTCACCCTTTGCCCGATAGTTCAAAAGAATATTGTTTTACTGTTTTAATGTCATTTTATTCTGTTTGCCTGTTTTACACAGTGTAGCCTCCATTATGCCTCTGCAGCCATTTAAGCCATTATTTAGCCTTCAATATGCCCCAGACTCCGTCCAATAGCCTTTGAGATCTCAAAAATCCATCAAGGCCTCCTCTATCGACATGTTTTTCTTAATAGCTTCTGTGTGTTGTAGGAAAGAAGACTGTCGTTTCAGGTTTATAAACAAAAAGCCTGCTAAACAGTTGGAAGACCAAATGAGAAATTTACTGTGAAAAACACAGTAAAACTCTTAAATGCACAGTAAAAACTAGAATGCATAGTCAAAATCTACTCATCCAGAGTTACAGAATTTAAAGAAGTCAAATAAAAAGGTTAAATGAAGCAAGCAACCAGCGTAGAGGATACAAACAACAAATCAGCTAAAGGAGTAAAAATAGCAAACAAATGAATCCAGCATAGCCTGAATAAAAGGGGACAGTAAGAAGTAGTTCAATAGCTGCCCCTATCTTCTTGCATGAAGATCTTCTCCTTTCCTAGAATAAATCTTAAACAGTTTTAGGATATTTCTTAGTTTTATTATTGTATAAATAACTCTTTTCTATAGTTGTAAATGGTTCCAAGTTCAAGATTCATAGCTCATTGCTTGTAAAAGTCTTTGAATATTTATACTACTTTGAACCTAGAAGCCACCTTTAAAAGAAGCTTTTGCAAACACTTGATGTAATTGGTCTTTCTGGAACCTTAATACAAAGCAAAGGATTCTGAATATGGTCTTGCACAGTTTGTGTTATCCTATAAGTCTTTCCATTTTTTCAATCATTTGTATTTCTTCATATGCTTATGACCTGCAGAGATATCTAGGTAGGAACAATTAGAGTTCCAATTGATTCCTATAATCTCCTGAAGTGATCATCTATTAAGAGATTGGATTAATGCAACTGTTTGTGTATCTAATCCCCTCTAATCAATAAATCATCATCATCTTGTGTAAGCATTAAGTATACTGCCTTGAATCTTCAAAACATAGTTCAGAAGGTTTTCCAACTTATGATTGTTCTGTTTTACAGTCTGGAAACTATAATAATCATATTTTTTGTTGTCTTCTACTCACCACTATTTTTTATCTATATCACTGTGTAATTCTTTATAGTAGCCCTTTGCTGAAGTATTAATATACCCCAAAGGATTAATTACTTCAATTTTACATTTGTCTTCATTCATTGGTCTTCCAAAAACTTAAACCAAAAACCACCAAAAAAATTATTTTAGATGATCTGGCATTGGTAGCTTGACCTACTACTATCTCAGAGGTACAACACCTCTGACTATGATATTGGAGCAGTCCTTACTCAACACAAGCATCCAGTGGAATATCATAGTGAGACACTTTCAGACACAGTCCAAAAGTATCCCACTTATGAAAAATAGATGTATTCCATTGTTTAGGCCTGCCGACAATGGAAGCATTACATTTTGGGGATGGAAATGGTCATCCACACAGACCACCGATCCCTACAGTTTATACAAACCCAAGGGAAATCACAAAATGATCGCCATCAGAAGTGATCCACATACTTGCAACAGTTCCATTTGAATATCAAGTATAAGAAGGGCAACACCAATAATGTTGCAGATTGCCTCGGTCAACCACCGATCATGGCGTTAACCTCTATGCTTAAATCTTATGGGGAAAAGACTTCTTATTGGGCATTTCTCTACAAAAGCAACCCAGAATTCGGCCACACATACCAGACACTCTTGGAGGGTTAGCATGTTCCAGATTTTCACCTCCAGGATGCCCTGTTATGCCACCTAGGTCACTTTTGTGTTCCTTCAAGCGAACGTACCAAGGTTGTTTGGGAAGCACACTACAGTTGGGCTGTTGGGAATTTTAGGGTCAAGAAAACAGTGGTAGTACTGCAGAAGTATTTCTATTAGTCGAATCTTCGACAGGATGTCGGCAAGTACATCATATCATGCACTTCCTACACCATTGCCAAAACGACCATCAAGAAGCAAGGCCTCTATACCCCACTGCCTACCCCTAGTCGAACTTGGGAATCCATCTCCATGGATTACATGTCAGGCCTTCCTTCCACTAAGCATGGAAATGACTGTGTTTTTGTGGTCGTCGACAGGTTCTCGAAGATGGCCATTATGGAGGCCTGCAAGAAGAATATCACAACCGAAGCCACTGCTAAACTCTTCTTTGAACGAGTGTTAGTAAACTTTGGGATCCCACAGTCTATCATCTCAAATTGGGACAGCAGGTTCCTCAGTACATTTTGGTCTAGTCTCTGGTCAATGCTAGACACCAAACTCACTAAGTCCACTGCCTTCCATTCTCAAACTGATGGCCAGATAGAGGTTGTCAACAGGATGATCATACACATTCTACACATGTACAACTCAAAGCATCCATGCACATGGGATGAGAGCCTCCCCTATGTTCAACACAGCTACAACTTGGCTCTCCACAACTTGACTGGCCACAACCCTTTTCAGGTGGGCTTGGGATTCCAGCCACTATGTCCCATTGATGTGCCCATGCCATTTGCAGCTACTCATGCAGATTCGTCTCATATCCAATTAAAATAGATAAGGCAAAAAGATTCATTGAGAACATCCAACATATTCACCAGCAGGTCCATAACATTCTGGAGAAATCAAATGCCAAGTACAAGAAGCGACATGATCAACATCATGTGCCACACAAGTTTCATGTGGGCGACAAAGTCTGGTTGAATTTGCAAAAGGAATGCCTTACCGGAGGCTATCGGAAACTTAGATCACTTCAATATGGTCCTTACACCATTACCAAGGCTGTGGGAAACAATGCATTTGAGCTCAACATTCTCCCATTCCTTGGCCTGTGCCCAGTTTTCAATGTGGACCACCTTTAGCCATGCTTTCCACCATTACTAGACACATCCGACATTGCAGAACAACTTAAACCCATAGAGTTAAATCTAGATTGCGTGGAAAAAGCTACAAATGATCAGATCATGGACAGAGAAATCAAGCACACTCACCAACAAAATATCCAACTATATCAAGTTGTCAAAGTAGGCCAACTCCTTCACGAGGGCAAGTGGCTCACCAGGGGCCAAGTTCAACAGAAGTTTCCTCATCTCATGGAGGAACTCAATGCAATGGGGACCATTGATTCCTAAGGGGGAAGGAATGATCCAAGTGGAAATTGGTGGCCAACCACCAATTCCACTTGGACCACCACCATTGCTTCTTTTAGTTTTTTAGTTTCCTTAATTGTAGCACAGTTTACTATTTTTAGCAGTTTTTCGAGTCCTAAACTTCTTGAGCTATTTTGAGGCCCTAAACGATGTTTTTTAGGAAATATACCACAAGCAATTTCTTGTCTAAAATCATCTTTTCCGTTGTAGTCCTCAGAGAGATCTTTCCAACGGGTTATCATGTGTGTCAAATGGAGATAATATAACCAAGTCACGACCCTGGGAAGTTGGTTGTCTAACTCACCCCAACGGGGCCCATAAACTCTTGGTGTTACATCTCCTCGGGTTAGGGTTTTGGTTGTTTAGGGTTTGCTCTTATTGCTCAATAATAAAAAAGGCCCTTGATCCTCATTGTAAGGCAGTTCAAAGGCATGTAGCCACCACATCTCTTCTCAGAGATAAGCTACCATTGCCCTACCTGGTTTATTTCCATTTCTGTTTGTAAGCATATTTCAGTATTTTACATTAATGAAATGAAGTATTATTTCACTGCATATCTGTGTTTATGGTTATCTCTGTAATTTGTTGCATTCCTGTTTAAATCCAGACCAATTTTGTGGTGCACACGCATGCAAACCGATCAATCGGGACTCTCACTCAGGGGAAAACAAAGAAGCAGGTTCGACTAGAGCTTGACTCATACTTCAACGAGCTAATGTGCATCGCCATCAACCCAGACTTTCCTATTAGTGTAGACATCATGCACAAGTATGTTGTTGGTTCAGCTACATTGAAGACAATGATGCGCATTCTTTCAGATGAGTTGGAAAGAGGAGCCGGAGCAGTGTACCCGGATGTTATGGAGGCAAAGGTCAGGTTTCAGACGGATTTCACTGAGGAACACATGGACACTATCAGGGACTACATAGCTTGGCATCAATATGTTACTATTGATCATCATGAGGATGTTGAGAAGTTGTATTTCTATAGTTTTCTAAGTTAGAGTGATGTATAGTTTGGCTTTCTCATGCCATTGTGTTTACATGGGTACATGTGCATTGTAATACTGAGTCATTTCAAGTGTAAGTCAAGTGTCAATAGTGGATGTAGCAGTCATAGAGTAGGTGAAGATTCATGAGGGTAGTTGAATAGTCACAAAGGGGAATGTCAAGGGCCACCCCACCCTTTATTATAAATACTCCCTCATAACTCATTGTATAGGCTTTTGGTCAACCAAGCTTCTGATGAGACTATCCTGGAGAAAGCTTGGATAGTATTGTAACATGCCTTGGCTTCTCCACTTTACGGAGCTAGTACATCTCTTTGGAGGAGTAGGCGGATGTGGTTGTAATGTTCCACTATTGGGGCTAGCAGGTTTACATGGATGTGTTGTATGATTGGGACTTACACTTCTTTATATAATAAGAGCCAATACATTTTCATGCATATGTTGGTATTGTAGTTGGACTGTTCCAGTTTCTTAGCAATATATGTTGTTTAATTTATGTAGCTGTGTATGGACTGCTTTGTATGCAATTATATGAATCTTGTTGTAGATGTGTTGTTGGTTTAACCATCACTTTGGATTTTCAGCTGACCTGCTTTCCGTCTTGTGATGCATCTTCGCTCGTGTGTTCCCTTCCCAGCTGAGTACTATTACAGTTTGCCAAAGGGTGCACTCATCTCACCCCGCATGTGTTAGAACCTCCCATACATCCCATACACCTTCCTTGACTCACTACAGTGATCACACCCTTTCTACTGACAGAGTTATTTTACTTGCCTCTGTACAACATCGTGGTCAAGGTATTGCTTTACGACCCACTATTGGGACTCCTACACCAAACGGTTTGAGGTCTAACTGGGACTTCTTACTGGGGAGATCCCCTTGACATGTTGGTGGGTCCAACACCTTCAATAGACTGATGGAAGAAGCATTACCAGTGGATTCTTTAGTTTTGGATCTGCCATTATCACATGGATGAGTAGAAAGCAATATATTGTTGCTTTGAACAGTGTTGAAGTAGAGTATGTGGTTGCATGTGAAGTAGGAAAGGAGGTTGTAAGGTTGAGGAAGATTCTGACATATTTGTTAAAGAAGCCTCTGGATCCTACTGTGATTAATTATGATAATCAAATTTGTATAGAGATGTCTACAGATATGTTTCATGCTAGGACAAAGCATATCAAAAATAAGTTCCACTATATTAGGAACTTGGTGTAGGATGGGATCATGAAGCTACAGTATGTCCTGATAGATGATTGGGTAGCTAATATAATAACAAAATCTCTTCCTAATAAGAAGTTTGAAAATCTTAGAAGCATGCTTGGTTTAGTTGATATTTCTAATATTTTTGATGATGATAAAAGTTTGGAAGAGATTTGTTGAGGCCTTGTGTGTGAGACACATTGCCTAGGAGGACATCTGGTCGGAACTATGTGTTGATGTTTAGTTCCAGAAGTAGGGAGGGTGGCATTGGTTATGGAGCTATGGCCTCAAATATGCATCTAGATCCCTGGGTTGATGGTTAGTAAGTAAGCCCAATGGTATTGTTGGTAACCTAAAATGTAAGCATTAACATTGGGGGAAACCACCCGATCAGGAACTTAGAGCAGATCCTTTTCTATTTGGTATGATCGCTCTGACTGGAATTATGGGACCAGTTTCCCTTTATATGAAATTATAAGAAATGAATTGAATAAATTTATAAAGCTCTGAGATAACTAAAACTAAAAATAAAGGTTAATGACTTAATATTTGTCCTAGGAATAATATTTGTACATGTGATTATAGAGATTTTGTAATTAACATGACAATGTAGATTATCGTGTAATTATGAAGTTAGATAGAAAAACATAACTAATTTAATTAAATAGTTAATTAAATTAGCTTATAAATTCATCACATATATGATATCTCGTTGTTCATACATACAATTTATGATTCCATTCCAACATATCAATAATGATGATGCACGATTTCCATAGCACATATATAATGAACAATATCAAATTTCCATTCAACTCTTAAACAAAAGAATAATACACAAATAATAGTACCCAATATCTTGTTTCTATGCTCATGAGAAAAATGGCAATGGCTCAGCTATATATTAAGAAAAATTGAAGTTACAATAGTGCAAGCTTGAGCCTTCTCTCCAAAATTCAAAACCACTTCTCATAACAAAAGGGGAGGATCTATGGCTTCATAAGAAAATACAAACTTAGAAAATACAGTAACAACTTTATGTAGTTTCAACAAATGTAGCTAAAATAAACCAAAAGGGAAAAATTCAAAATCTATAACAGATTATCTAAGCCTAGGAAGAAGACTGACCTCCCATTTGTTGTTGCATCTCATATATGTCTACCATGTTCTTTAACTTGGGTGGAGACTTTGGCTGTATTCGCGTCTGGCTGATAAAGAATATGTCTCTCAACAATTGGCATCATTTGTATGGAGGTATTGGATAAACATTGGAGAATCAACCACTAACTATGTGGTTTGACCAAAAATTGTCAATAACTTTCCAAATTGATCCTTGTTAGTTGGTCGCTGACTTTGGCTCGCTTTTTGGAGGTTTATTTCCACATTTTAGTAAGCGGATTGATATCTAACAATGCTCCTTTGGGTAAATTTGATATGAGATTGGCTTGAAATAAGTTATCGCTAATTGCTTCAATGAGATTGTTTGAAATATCACTTCTGTGTAATATTGTTGCTTTTTTTTACTTGAGACGAACTTCCCATTCTCTAAAAACAATTTCCTTGTGTGATTCTTCAATTCTAGGAATATTAACTAATCATCCCTCTACGTTGTCTTGCAATGTCAGAAAACCAACGATTTTCTCTTCTATGTCACCAAAGTAAGTCCTTAGATCTGATAATTGATCAACTAGAGAACTAGATGTGTTGCATAAGTCATGAATAGTTTCCAACTTTTGGAAAAATACAATCTGTTGTTGAGCAAGAAGAGTGTTTAACTCTTTGTGTTAGGTCCCTATATAATAGTGATTCCCCCATTATTATTGTCATTGTAGCCTTATTGTTATTGTTGTGCCCCTATTTTCCCGATATTGTTATTATTGTGCCCCACAGAAGCCCACTATTGTTATTGTTGTGCCCTTATATTATTACTGTTATGTTGGCTTTGATTATATTATGACCACTTAGACTCCTATATATAGAAAGGAGGTTTTGTCATTTGTATCATCCAAGAATTGTTCATTTTTGTAATGTAAAGGAGTTTTCCCCCTCGAATAGGCTGATTTTGAAGTCGTTGATCTATCTTTTCTTCTATTTTGTGAGTTGGTTTCATAACATTTGGTATCAGAGCTTTGGATTCTAGGGTTTCACTGCTTTAAATAGATCATCGTGGAATTTTCTCTATAACTATTTTTCTACGATGTTTCAGAATCTGAAATTAAAACCCATTTGAGATGAAATTTTGATGAACCTCGAGTCTGAATTTCAGATATTTTTGCGCTATATTTTCGGAGATATGATCCAAGGAAGTCAGGATTTTTGCAGACTCTTGAATTATATCTCAAACAGGTGACCTGGGGAAAATCATCATAACCTTCTCTCTGAGAATCAGATCAAAATTTCGTAAATATTTACAGAAATGGGGCGGCCTATAATTTTCTATGTATCGTTTTCAGGTCCTAAGATTGAAACAATGACACATGGCACTTCGTACAAGTTCTCTCTACTGAACTAGTCGATACTCAGGTCATTGTGGTAGATTTTGCATAACTCTTCCTTGGAAAATCCAATCTTGATCATACTTGCGGGGTTAGAAATAGGACTCAAAGGGCTACTGCAGGATAAAATTTCAGACCTTGGAGATCCTAAATCACAGAGATACAGCAAATTCAATATCGATCTCCTACAAAGTGAAAAATGATTTGTAGTTTTTTTTTAATTTTGCATAAGTTTGGTTTGAAAAATTAGTTTGAAGGAATTCAAAGGGCATAGTGAAGCATTATTATCATTAATTGATTCCCCAAATAAAGAAAATTGAAACACCTAGTAAGTAACCTAAAAGCTCTAACATGGCTGATCTAGGTCTGGGTGTGACAAAGGACCCTTCAGGACCTTTTATTTTCGTGATGTGTTCAATTGCATTTTTAAAAGAACATAAATGAATACATCTTCATCTTGTAAAGAAGAGGAACATGACATTCATCAACACATGAAAACATAATCCGTTGATAACGGAGTTCGTCGAGGAGGGACTATGTCTCCAGGCCCCAGTGTCAAGATGGTGTATGCCATTGCATTAAGTGTTGTCAGTAGTGATGATGTACATAAGAGGTGATGTCACTATCATACAAGGAAAATTCCCTCACACAAGAGTGGCTCCAAGAGATGTTCCGCTACAGGAACTCTCAATCAAAAAGGACTCCTATCAGTATGACACAAACTCATGCATGATGATAATAAGCATCCCGCCAACATGGCATAAAAGGGATCTCAATGCAAACATACATGGAAACAAATGAGTATCCCATCAACATAAAAATAAAGGTATCTCAATAGAAACATGACGAATCATGACAACAAGTACATCCCACAAATGATTTCGCATCACATCAAGCAAGAATCGTGAAAACAAGTAAGAAACAAGATCTCTCATCAAACATCAAACAAGGATCTATGCAGCACAATGTATAGCAAAAGAAGTACATGAACACGCTACATATACGTCACATCCTGGGGCCATCTAAAGAAAAAGATGTCACACTACTGAATTTGGTTGTATCATCAATCTCACGATGTCGAATCGCATGGAAATGACTGCTCGCACATGAATGCTGACACCTGCACTCCACTTTGAAAAGTGGCCAAAAAATGAAACGAGAAAATGAAAAATTTGAATGTACCATCAGATTTGTAGCATCAAATAGTGCAAAATTGACTGTCAAATTTCTAAATACTGATAAAATGAAAATCTAGGGCTCAAGGAATCTTTTAGATTCCCCTTAGATTCCTCAAAGATTCCCTCCTCTAGGTCCTATGCAAATCTTCTCCTCATATCAGGAATATGACTGTGCCATCGGGTTCGTGTCACTGTGAGGTGTAAGATCAACATAAAGTTTGTCCAATTTGGACACTGCAAAAATTTCACCCTCTTGAGAATTTTACTCAATCATGGTTCCGCCTACCCTTTTTCAGGGTCATGGTTCCACCTAAAAAAATTAATTAAAAATTGTCTTGTCTCGATTGCCATGCACGCTCTTGGTCCTCCATGCTTGGGCGCACTAACGAAATGATGGTTTATGTAATTTCTGGGTGGAGTTACCAACAAATTCGTTGTGGCATGTTGGTAAATTTGGTGTTTGGTTGGAGAGAGGTCGAGGGATAAAATCTCGTGTTATGAAACCAGCTCACAAAAAGATAGAAAAGATAGATCAACGCCTTATAATTCAGCCTCTTCAAGGGGGCAACCTCATTTACATTACATAAATGAACAATTCTTCCATGATTCAAATGACAAAACCTCCTTTCTATATATAGGAGTCTAAGGAGTACAATATAACCCAGCCGACCTAACAATAATAATACAAAGCCACAAAAATAACAATAGAGGCACTCTATGGGGCACAGTAATAACAATATGGGGACAATAGGGGCTCAACAATATTAATAAGGGATAAAACTACAATAGTAATGGGGTAATCACTAGTATTATAGGGACCCAACATGCCCCTCTCCTTCAAAAAAGTGTTGTCCTCAAC
>APFE031606571.1:8073-77333 GCA_000404065.3 Pinus taeda
AGCAAGAAGATTACAACCATGTGCTCTGACCCAGCATCATCCTCCAGCTAAGAAGCCCTTCTTCACCTCAAGCAAAGCTAGATCACCCAACACTGTGAATGTACACCAGAATACCAATAGCAGTTCTCAATAAGATACAAAATTCCAGCCTCTGGATCTCTGTGATGAGGGATCCATATATAGATGATTACAGAGAGGTGAGTCATCTTTTGGGATCTTGATTAGTGTATTCTCTCTGATAGTTCCTGCTTCCACTTGGAGAATGATGATCGCTTACTCACCCCTGGTTGAAAATGGAGGGGCAAGTGTTAGAGGGAAAGCTTTTGGGAGATTCCATGATCTTCCACCTCACATTTTTGTCCCTGCCATTTGTCCATTCCTGACCATCACACCCTACGGAGGAGCAAATCAGTATGCATCGCACCCTGGACATTGGGAAGGTGATATGCATCGCACCCTCTGCATTGAGCTTTCAGTATTGTCCAGTTTTGACCATTTATGAGAAGTTTTCAGTGGAGAACTTCTGGGAGATGATGTAATTAGTTGACCTTGTTCCTTTAGGCAGTGAAGAAACACTTTTAGGGACTTAAGAGCCCTCAGTTTATGGACATTTTTTATTGGGGTTGAAGTGCCCAAAAATGTCTATAACACAGTGGCACGTGTCACTCATATATGTCCCATTAGGCCATCCATAAACACTAAAACAACTTGCCACGTCTCTATTTATCATGACATCATGCTGACGTAAGTGACCATGTGTCCTCATTAAAGCTCACCACATGTGGCCATGTGTCCTTATCAAAGCTTACTAGACATTTCCATTTGTCCTTATCGAAGCTTACCAAACAATGCCATGTGTCCTCATTAGAGCTCCTCTGATGTTGCCTTCTGTCATTATCGGAGTCAACTAGACACGTCCATGTGTCCTCCTGGAGGAGAGAGAAAGAGGCTCGCCTTCCCTGTTTTTCTGCGAAATCCTTTGCATTTTCCCTTTTGGCCTTCTTGACAATTTAACAAAGAATGCAAAATCTCGACTTATCCCTCGATATGGCGAGAGCTCCGACATGCAAGATCGTCGATATGCAATTTGTCGGGGTCTCTGATATGCGAATTGCTGGGAACCCCAATTGGTCGGGACTTTCAATATGCGGGATCTCTAATATGTGGGACTTCCAATATGCGAGATCTCTGATCTATGGGACTTCCGATATGCAGGATCTTTGATCTGTGGGAACTTCGATGCTTTGACTTGCGAGACCTACGATTTAAAATTGACGATATCGCTGCCTCTAATTGCCAATATAGCTTGGCCTCTGATCCTTGATCTCCAATATGCTCAATTCCCCTGCATGAGGCTTCAAACCCTTGAACTTCAACAGGTCATAACTTTTGAACCACAAGTCCATTTCTAGACTTTCGCATATCGTTGGAAAGCTTTTCCAAAGAAATTTCCAATGGAAAGGGTTTGATTAGCCATTAAGCCCATATGCTACCTCAAAATATGTCCTGTTCCAAGTGGATATTGGTGTCCACCTGCCAATTCCACTTGGATCCCCACCATTGTTTCTTTCAGTTTCCTTAATTGTAGCACAATTTGCTATTTTTAGTAGTTTTTCGGGTCCTAAACTTCCGGAGTCATTTTGCGGCCCTAAACGGCGTTTTTTTGGCAATCTACCAAAATATTCTTTTCCATCATAGTCCTCGGAGAGATCTTTATAACGGGGTATCATGGGTGTCAAACGAAGATAATATGACCAAGTCATGACCTCAGGAAGTTGGCTGTCCAACTAACCCCAACGAGGCCCATAAACTCTTGGCGTTACATCTCCTTGGGTTAGGGTTTTGGTTGCTTAGGGTTTTCTTTTATTATCTAATAATATAAAGGCCCTCGAGCTTCATTTTAACATAGTTCAGAGGCATGTACCTGACACATCTCTTCTCAGAGATAAGCTACCATCACCTGAGCTAGTTTTATTTCCATTCTGTTTGTAAGCATATTTTAGTATTTGATATTAATGAAATGAAGTGTTATTTCTACTGCATCTTTGTATTCATGGTTATATCTGTAATTTTTCACATTCCTATTTAAATTTGGATCGGTGGTATCAGAGCGGTCTTCTCTTTCTCTGTTTTCCTTTGCATGTCCCCAACGAGGTCGGGATATAAGGAGTTAGGGCTCAAACTAGTTGAACCTTTGCAAGACCAACCTCACAAATCCCGACAGTCTCCCATGGCGGATGAAAAGAAAGATGAGGGGGTAGAAGATCCTATCAAAAGCTTGCTCGAAGAAGCCCTCGAGCGACAAGGGAACGCGATGATGGAAAACTTTTCCTAGATCCTTCAGCGGCTACCTAAGGGCGACGCATCTACTTCCGGAAACTACTCTAGAAATGCCACACCCTTTAAGGTACAAGTTAACTTTGGCATTCCGATATTTGAGGGTTAGATAGATGCAGACATTGTAGATAAATGGTTAAATATGCTAGAAGGATATTTTCTGTTCATGATTTTTCCAGCTGGGAAAATATCACTTTTGCACTTCTCAAACCAGCCTCCCATGTCAAGGACTGGTGGGAAACCTACTGTGAGCAGAAGCATGAAAGTACGAACTCACTGTTTTTAGCCACGGCCACTTGGAACTCATTTTGGGATGCCATCAAGGAGCAGTACTACCCTATCGGGAGCTATGAGGATAAATACATAAAGTGGATGATGCTGCGACAAGGAAGGGACCAAGATGTGCCAGAGTTTACCAATGTCTTTCATACCCTTCACACAAAGTTGGGTATCAAGGATTCTGAGAAGCAATTGGTTCTCAAGTGCTGCGACTGCTTGCACAGGTACATCCAAGATAAGATGGAATTCCTAGACATCTCCTCACTTGACATGACATATCGATATGCCGTCAAGATCAAGCAAAAGTTTAAACAGAAGAAGCGAGACTTTGGATCTGTGAATCAGGAGTAAGGGAAAGGTTCCCCCAAACCACAGAACAAACAACAAAGCCAAGGTGGGGCGACCCAGGACAACCCATCAAAGTCACAAGAAAAGAACAACACCGCGAAGCCAAATAAGGACACGTGAAAGTGGTGTGAGTTCCATAAGAGCTCAAATCACAACACAAGTGAGTGTCGGGCCAAGCAGTCACTGGTGATCGAGCTAAAGGATTTGGAATCAGATGCATGTTCCGACTCTGAGTCAGAACCTAACAAGGGAAATGATAAATGGAAGCATATTATCGATGTGGAGCCCAATGCCACCGTTGCCACCATGAAGATCCAGAAGGAGGAACCCGAAGATCCAGAGGAGGAGGAGTGCCTCTTCCGCTCCTAGATGTGGGTAAAGGGTTCCCTGCTATAGTTCATTGTTGACAGCGGGAGACAAAAGAACCTCATTTCGGCAGAGGTCATCAAGCGACTGGGCTTACCGACCACAACACATCCACAACCATATACCATCAGGTGGCTTCACCAAGGACGGGATCTTCACGTGAGCTAGTAGTGTCGCCTTCCATACAACATCAAGCCCTTCACGGATGAGGTATTATGTGACGTTGATCCCCTTGATGTTTGTGATGTATTATTAGGCCAACCATAATTATGGAAGTGACATGTTGTGTATGAGTCAAGGCCTCATGTTGTTATTGTTACTTTGGTAAATAAGTTGTACATGATACCAAAGTTAGCACCGCCTACTGCCATCTCTTTTCTTAGTGCAAAAAAATGTAGTAAGCTCATTTCC
This sequence comes from Pinus taeda, assembly GCA_000404065.3. Taxonomy (NCBI): domain Eukaryota; kingdom Viridiplantae; phylum Streptophyta; class Pinopsida; order Pinales; family Pinaceae; genus Pinus; species Pinus taeda. The sequence goes on from APFE031606571.1 coordinate 11,815, forward strand.
AAAACCGAGAAATTTATTTTCCTGATGATACACCCTCAGGGAAAGAAGAAGATGATGGCCACAACCCCTCCATATGACAACAACAGATGGATAAGGTCGTGGATGAGTATGAGGACATCTTCACCTTCCTCACAGGGGTGCCTCTACATTGTCATGTCAAGCACTCCATCGATCTGACCCCAGGTGCGCCATTGCCTATTGGACCAATCTATCGGTGCTTCATTATGCAGAACGAAGAAATCAAGAGGCAGATTCAAGAGCTATTGCAAAAAGGTCACATCCATCCGAGTTCATCGCCCTGTGGGAGCCCGATCATGTTGGAACAGAAGAAGGATGGGACTTGGAGAATTTGTATTGACTATCGGGCGCTGAATAAGATCACTGTCTGAAAAAGGTACCTGATCCCATGGATTGATGAAATTCTGGACCCATTGAAGGGGTAAAAATATTTAAGCAAGATTGACTTGAAATTAGGATATCACCAAGTACCAATCGAACCCTCGGATGTGTGGAAGACTACCTTCAAATCCAAGGAGGACCTTTTTGAATGGTTGGTTATGCCTTTCGGGTTGACGAATGCTCCTACAACCTTCATGAGGCTAATGGATGACATCTTGTGGCCATTCACCAACTCATTTGTAGTGGTATACTTGGATTACATCCTGATCTTCAGCCAGAGTTGGGAAGAGCACCTCCACCACATCCAACAGGTTCTCCAAACACTGCAGCAACACAAGCTATGTGCCAATTTGGAGAAATGCACTTTTGGCATGACCCAAGTTCAGTATATGGGATACATTATTGATGAACGGGGGGTGCATGTGGATCCAACCAAGATCCAAGTCATTTGGGATTGGCCAGCTCCAACCACTCTGACAAAGCTCTGCAACTTTCTAGGTCTTGCCAATTTCTACCGTAAGTTCGTGTTGGGATTCTCTCATATCACTTGGCCCTTGAGTCAAGTCACCAAGGGAGGAGTGAAAGGAAAATTATTTTGGTCTGAATCTCAACAGAAGGCATTCATGGAGTTGAAACATTGCCTCTTCTCTCCACCAATGCTCACATTACCAAACTTGCAACATCCATTTGAGATCAAGACAGATGCCTCTGACTATGCTATTGGGGTAGTCCTTACTCAACAGGGGCATCCAATGGCATATCATAGTGAGACACTTTTAGACACAGTGTGGAAGTATCCCACTTATGAAAAAGAGATGTATTCCATTGTGCATGCCTACCGACAATGGAAGCATTACATTCTGGGGAAAGAAATGATCATCCACATAGACCACCTACCCCTGTAGTTCATACAGACACAAGGGAACTTGCAGAATGATCGCCATCAGAAGTGGTCCACATACATGCAACAATTCCATTTGATTATCAAGTATAAGAAGGGCATCACCAATAATGTTGCAGATTGCCTCAGCCGACCACCGATCATGGCGTTAACCACCGTGCTCAACTCTTATGGGCACGAGACTTCTGATTGGCCACTTCTCTACAAAAGCGACCCGGAATTCGGCCACACATACCAGACGCTCTTGGAGGGTCATCAAGTTCTATATTTTCACCTCCAGGATACCCTATTATGCCACCTGGGACACCTTTGTGTTCCTTCAAGCGAGCGTGCCAAGATGGTTTGGGAAGCACACTATAGTCGGGCCGTTGGGCATTTCGGGGTCAAGAAAATGGTGGCATTACTGCATAAGTATTTTCTATTAGCCGAATCTTCGACAGGATGTCAGGAAGTACATCAGATCCTACACTGCCTGTGCCATTGCCAAGCAGACCATCAAGAAGAAAGGCCTCTATACTATGTTGCCTACCCCTAGACGACCTTGGGAATCGATCTCCATGGATTACATGTTGGGCCTTCCCTATACTAAGCATGGAAACGACTATGTTTTTGTGGTCGTCGACAGATTCTCGAAGATGGCCATTATTGTTTGATTGTATTATTATTTCCACGACTAGCCCACATAGTGAATCGGGGGGTTAGAGAGGGGTGGTTAGCCCCCCTCTACGGGATCTAGGGTAGCGCCCCGAGAATTTTTTTTTTTGGACCCTATATTAGGTTGGGCATACCTACCTATGGTTTTGTGCATGATTTTCGCACATGGTTTTGGACGTGATGGTTTTCGGTCCATGGTTTTGGACGCGATGGTTTTCGGTCCATGGTATTGGATGCTTCGGCATGTACAAATATGTATTGTAGCATTGAAAGAAAAAATAATGAAAAATAATGCTGGTAGTCCCAGTTTTGGGATCTAGGGGAAAATATCTGTGTATATGTGTTATGCTCCCGCATTGTTTATTTTCTGTGTTTTAGAATTCGTATGCAAGTAATTTTTGTATGGGGTTAAAACCTACATTTGATATCAGAACTGTTTTGGCTTCAAGGGGATGCCTTTGTTGCTGAGGGTTTCACTCGGGCCTGTGGTAGACCCCATTCAATGGGAGATCTACGGGATCAATTCTGGTGGTGAAAGAAGATGGCAAGCAGTGGGAAGATAGAGATTGAGAAATTTAATGGTCAGAGTTTTGAGTTGTGGAAACTCCAAGATGGAGGATTTGTTGGTGGATAAAGATTAGTGGATCATGGTAGATCTGGGTACTAAACCAATGGGAGTGTTTGATGAAGAATGGAAGAAGTTGGATTGGAAGGAAAAGAGCACAATACGATTGTGTGTCTCAGATTCAGTATTGCTAAATGTATTAGGGGAAGCTACGGCGAAGGATTTGTGGGACAAGTTAGGGAATTTGTACCAATCTAAGTCTCTGGTGAATAAATAGTTCCTACGGAAAAAGTTGTATAACCTAAGGATGAAAGATGGAGACTCGGTGACCGAGCATCTGAATGCATTTATACTATGGTAAGTCAGTTATCATTTGTTGATATCAAAATTTAAGATGAAGATAAGTGCATTAGTTGTTGTGTTCTCTGCCATATTTGTAGGATAGTCTCGTTATTACAATAGGTAGCAATGAAACTGCCTCGCAGTTTGATGAAATAGTCTCATCCTTGCTCACAGAGGAGATGATACAGAAAAATATGGAGAGCCAGAATGGTGATGCCTTGTCTGTACGAGGATGGTCCCAGAACAGAAACAAAAATAAGTCATCAAGTGGGAGATCTAAATTTAGAGGGAGATATAAATCTCCATGAAAACCTATAAAGGTGGTATGCTGGAAATGTGGAAAGGAAGGGCACTACAAAAGGGACTGTAAATCTAAAGCTCCTGATGAAGGAAAGGGATCTAATGATGCTCCTTCTGCAGAGGCGAAAACCACCTCAGATGAAGGCGGGGATGTGTACTTGGCTTCTTCAAGTACACATGTAGATCATGAGGCATGGTTGATTGACTCAGGTGCATCCTTTCACTTCACTCCCCATAGAGAGTGGTTCTGCGAGTATGAGAAATACAATGGTGGTGATGTCTTCTTAGGGGATGATAGGAAGGCTAAAATTGTTGTTCATGGAAAACTAAAGTTGAAGTTGTAAGGTGGAAGGGTTAGAACACTTCCGGGTGTTCTACATATTCCCGCATTAGCTAGAAGATTTCCGTAAGCAAACTAGATGATGGAGGTGTAAAAACAGTGTTTGAGAAGCATACCTGCAAGATGGTTCGAGAAGCACTAGTATTGATGCGGGGAGTTCGGATTGGAACTCTATACAAGCTGCAAGGTAGCACTGTTGTTGATCAGTGAAATAGTTCTGTGGTTCCTAAAAGTGGAGCAGAAAATCTAGTGGTCTCTGGAGAGAAGACCATGCTGTGGCATCAAATGCTTGGACATATTGGAGAGAAGAACCTTCGAATACTTCATGGTAAAGGCATGGTAGAAGGTATGAGTAATAGCTCTTTGGATTTTGATTTCTGCGAAAGTTGTGTGTATGGGAAGCAGAATTGGGTGAGTTTCCCCTTTGGTGGTAAGAGGGCGAAACAAATATTAGAGCTTGTGCACAGTGATGTGTTTGGAACTTTGAAGGTTCCATCACTGGGTAAGTCTGTGTACTATGTATCATTTATAAATGACTTCTCAAGGAATACATGGATATATTTCCTTAAGAAGAAATCTGAAGTCTTTGAGAGTTTTAAAGAATTTAAGGCTTTGGTGGAAAAACAAACAGAGAAGAAGATAAAGGTGTTGAGGACAGATAACAGTGGAGAGTTTTGCAGTAAGGAATTTGAATAATTCTGTAAGAAGAGTGGTATAGCACGGCAGAAGACTACTTGATATACACCTCAGCAAAATGGGGTTGCAGAAAGAAGGAACAAGACATTGATGGAAAGGGCAAGAAGCATGCTAAGTGGTGTCAGGTTAGGACAGGAATTATGGGTAGAGGCGGTGGGACAACATGTTACTTGGTCAATAGATCACCTTCATCAGTGTTGGAGGATAAGACTCCACAAGAGGTATGGACTGGTAAGAAACCCTCTCTTTCACATCTGAGGGTATTTGGATGTGATGCATATGTCCATGTTCCAAAGGAGTAATGAACCAAGTTGGATAGTAAATCTGAAAAGTGCATCTTTATTTGGTATAAGGATGGTTTAAAGAGTTATAAGCTTTGGAACCCAGTAACAAGGAAAGTTGTGTATAGCGAAGAAGTGGTGTTCAAAGAGGTGAAAGATGTTATTAAACATGAAGTCCAACCAAAGGAACCTGAGAATATAGATTTTGAACTAAAGGAGGAAGAATCAGACTCTACAGCAGAGGAGGAATCAGATGATGAAGAGCCACAAACTCCGGGTGTGAGAAGGTCAGTTCAAGAAAGAAGGCAGCTAGAAAGGTATAGCCCATCTACTTTCTATTCAAATTTTGCTTTATCTATTATTGATGATGATCCCAGAAATGTGAAGGAAGCAGTAGATTCAGAGGATGGAAAACTCTAGAAAGAGGCCATGGTTGATGAAATGACATCTTTGCACAAAAATGAAGCTTGGGATATGGTGGAGTTGTGGACTGGAGGGAAACCCATTGGCAGCAAATGGGTGTTCAAGAAGAAGACAAATGCAGAAGGAAAGGTGGAGAAATGCATAAGGAAAGGACCCTATGTTAGGTTGGGCGGACCTACCTATGGTTTTGTGCATGATTTTTGCACATGGTTTTGGATGCGATGGTTTTCGGTCCATGGCATTGGATGCTTCGACATGTATAAATATGTATTATAACATTGAAAGAAAAAATAATGAAAAATCAAGCTGGTAGTCCCGGTTTTGGGATTCAGAGGAAAATATTTGTGTATATTTGTTTTATGTGTTATGCTCTCACATTGTTTATTTTTTGTGTTTTAGAATTCGTATGCAGGTAATTTATGTACGGGGTTAAAACCTAAAATTATGGATTCCTGCAAGAAGAATATCATAGCGGAAGCCACTGCTAAACTCTTCTTTGAACAAGTGTGGGTACACTTTGGGATCCCACAGTCTATCATCTTAGATCGAGACAGTAGGTTCCTCAATACATTTTGGTCTAGTCTCTGGTCGATGCTGGACACCAAGCTCACTAAGTCCACAACTTTCCATTCCCAAACTGATGGCTATATAGAGGTCGTCAACGGGATTATCGTACACATTATGTGCATGTACAACTCAAAGCATCCACGCACATGGGATGAGAGCCTCCCCTATGTCCAACACAACTATAACCGGGCTCTCCACAACTTGACTGGCCACAACCCTTTTTAGGTGCGCTTGGGATTCCAACCACTATGTCCCATTGATGTGGCCATGCCATTTGCAGCTACTCAGGAATATTCGGCTCATGTCCAGTCTGAAACCAATAAGGCAAACAACTTCATTGAGCACATCCAACATATTTGCCAATAGGTCCACGATATTCTAGAGAAATCAAATTCCAAGTACAAGCAGCAACATGATCAGCGTTGGGGCACACAAGTTTCAGGTGGCTGACAGAGTCTGGTTACATTTGCAAAAGGAACGCCTTACCGGAGCCTATTGGAAACTCAAAGCACTCTGATATGGTCATTACACCATTGCTAAGGCCATGAGAGACAATGCATTTAAGCTCAACATTCCCCCATTCCTTGGCCTATACCCAGTGTTCAATGTGGACTGCCTTCAACCATACTTCCCACCATTGCTAGACACATCAGACATTACAGAATAGCTCACACCTACAAAGTTAAATCTAGATTGCATGGAACAAGCCACAACTAATCTGATCATGGACACGTAGATCAAGCACACTCGCCAACAAAATATACAATTGTATCAAGTTGTCAAAGCAAGACAACTCCTTCACCAGGGCAAGTGGCTCACCAGGGACCAAGTTTAGTAGAAGTTTCCTCATCTCATGGAGAAACTCAATGTAATGGGGACAATTGCTTCCTAAGGAGGGAGGAATGATCGAGGTGGATATTGGTGGCCACCCGCCAATTCCACTTGGACCCCCACCATTGTTTCTTTCAGTTTTTCAGTTTCCTTAATTGTAGCACAATTTACTATTTTTAGCAGTTTTTCGGGTCTTAAACTTCTGGAGCCGTTTTGAGGCCATAAATGACATTTTTTGGCAATCTACCGCCAATGATTTTTAAATAAAATCATCTTTTCCATCGTAGTCCTCGAAGAGATATTTCTAATGGGGTATCATGCACGTCAAATAGAGATAATATGACCAAATCACGACCTCAGGAAGTTGGTTGTCGAACTAACCCCAACGTGGCCCATAAACTCTTGGCATTACATCTCCTCGAGTTAGGGTTTTGGTTGTTTAGGTTGGCTCTTATTGTTCAATAATAAAAAGGCCCTCGAGCCTCATTGTAACATAGTTTAGATGCATGTAGCCACCACATCTCTTCTCAGAGATAAGCTACCATTACCCGAGCTAGTCTTATTTCCATTATGTTTGTAAGCATATTTCAATATTTGATATTAATGAAATGAAGTGTTATTTCTAATGCATCTTTGTATTTATGGTTATATCTATAATTTGTTGCGTTCCTGTTTAAATCCGGATCATGGCCCTAAACTCATTTCCATTATTTCTGCTCCTTGACTCTCCAAACATCGTAAATCACACCCACAAAGGTGGTCCCCTACATGAAGCCTGCAGTAACCATGGACTTCCATCCTAGGCCATCACTACCATTCATCTGCTACAACAAGCATCTGAGCTTGTCTGTTTGACATCAATGCCAACTCTCCTGCCAATCAGTTAGGCAATTCCAATTACCCAACACACTCCATCATGATTGTTGACATCAATGCCAAAACACTTGCAGATGTCTTCATTAGGCCATTGGCCATCCACACTATGCCAACTTTCAAACAAGTGGTTTTGCTCGAGGTTGTGGTAGACCCTATTTAGTGGGAGATCTGTGGGATTGATTCTTGTGGTGAAAGAAGATGACGAGCAGTGGAAAGGTAGAGATCGAGAAATTTAATGGTCAGAGTTTTGAGTTGTGGAAAATCAAGATAGAGGATCTGCTGGTGGATAAAGATCAGTGGATTGTGGAAGATTTGGATACTAAACCAACAACAATTTTAGATGAAGACCGGGTGAAGTTGGATCAAAAAGTAAAGAGTGCAAGATGGTTGTGCATCTTAGATTCAATATTGTTGAATGTATTAGGGGAAGCTGCGGCAAAGGCTTTGTGGGACAAGTTAGGGACTTTGTACCAATCTAAGTCTCTAGTGAACAAACTATTCCTATGGAAAAAGTTGTATAACTTGAGGATGAGGGATGGGGACTTAGTGACAGAGCATCTAAACGAATTTAATATTGTGGTGAGCCAGTTGTTATTTATTGATATTAAAATTTCAGATCAAGATAAGTGCATCAGTTTGTTGTGTTCTCTACTAGATTCACGGGATAGTCTAGTTGTTGCAATAGGTAGCGTTACAACTACCTTGAAGTTTGATGAAATAGTCTCATCCTTGTTGTCGAAGGAGATGAGATAGAAAAATAGGAGGACTGGAATGGAGATGTCTTGTTTGTACGAGGATGGTCCCAGAATAGAAATAAAAATACGTCCTCGAGTGGGGGATCTAAATCTTGAGGGAGATCTAAATCTCCAGGAAAACCTGTAAAGGTGTGCTGGAAATGTGGAAAGGAAGGGCACTTCAAAAAAGACAGTAGATCTAAAGCTCTTGAGAGAGGAAAGGGATCTGATGATGCTCATTCTGTAGAGGTGAAAACCACCTCAGATGAAGGTCAGGATGTGTACCTGGCTTCTTCTTCAAGTACACATGTAGATCATAAGGAATGGTTGATTGACTCAGGTGCATCCTTTCACTTCAATCCCCATAGCGACTGGTTCTGTGAGTATGAGAAATATGATGGTGGTGACATCTTCTTAAGGAATGACAAGAAGGCTAGAATCATCAGACGCATAAAATTCAAGCTAAAGTTGCAAGGTGGAGGATTAGAACACTTATGGGTGTTCTGCATATTCCTGCATTGGCTTGAAATTTGATCTGTAAGCAAGATGGATGATGCAGGTGCAAAAACAATGTTTGAGAAAGATACATGCAATATTGTTCAGGGAGAACTGGTATTGATGCAAGGAGTTTGGATTGGAACTCTATACAAGCTTTTGAGTAGCACTGTTATTGATGGGTGCAATAGTTCTGTGGTTCTTGAAAGTGTAGTAAAAAATATAGTGGTCTCTGGAGAAAAGACCATGCTATGGCATCAAAGATTTGGACATATTGGAGAGAAGGGCCTTCCAATACTTCATGGTAATGGTATGTTAGAAGGTATGTTTAATTGCTTGATAGATTTTGATTTCTGTGAACATTGTGTATATGGGAAGCATAATTGGGTGAGTTTCCCGTTTGGTGCTAAGAGGGTGAAAGGGATATTAGAGCTTGTGCACAGTGATTTGTTTGGACCTGAGTCAGTTCCATCACTTGGTAAGTCTGTGTACTATGTATCATTTATAGCTGAATTCTCAAGGAATACATGGATATATTTCCTCACGAAGAAATCTGAAGTCTTTGACAAGTTTAAAGAATTTAAGCTCTCGTGGAAAGCGAGACAGAGAAGAAGATAAAGGTGTTGAGGACAGATAATGGTGAAGAGTTTTGCAAGAAGGAACTTGAAGAGTTCTGTAAGAAGTGTGGTATAGCATGGAAGAATACTACTCCATACACACCTTAGAAAAATGAAATTTCAAAAAGAATGAACAAGACATTGAAGGAAAAGGCAAGAATCATACTCAGTGGTGTCGGGTTAGGACAAGAATTCTGGGCAGAGGCAGTGGAGACTACATGTTACTTGGTTAATAGATCAACTTCATCAACGTTGGAGGATGAGACTCCACATGAGGTATGGAAGGGAAGAAACCATCCCTTTCACATTTGAGGGTATTTGGTTGTGATGCATATGTACATGTTCCAAAGGAGTAAAGAACCAAGTTGGATAGTAAATCTGAAAGGTGCATCTTTATTGGGTATAAGGATGGTTTAAAAGGTTATAAGCTTTGGAACCTAGGAACAAAGAAGGTTGTGTACATCCGAGATGTGGTATTTAGAGAGGTGAAAGATGTTATTAAACATGAATTCCTACCAAAGGAACCTAAGAAGATAGAGTTTGAGCTAAAGGAGGAAGAACTAGACTCTACATCATACTGGGAATCAGAAGATGAAAGCCACAAACTCCAACTTGAGAATATCAGTTCAAGAAAGAAGGCAGCCAAAAAGGTATAGTCCATCTAATTTTTGTTAAACTTTTTCTTTATCTATTACTGATGATGATCCAAAATCTATATGGGAGGCAATAGATTTAAAGAATGGAAAACTATGGAAAGAGGCCATGGATGATGAAATGGCGTCTTTGGACAAAAATGAGGCTTGGGATTTGGTGGAGTTGTCGGCTGGAAGGAAACCCATTGGAAGAAAATGGGTGTTTAAGAAGAATATGAATACAAAAGGCAAGGTGGAGAAATACAAAGCTTAGTTGGTAGCAAAAAGTTATTCCCAAGTGTCAAGAAGTGATTTTGGTGATATTTTTTCTCTAGTTGCTAGGGTAGCTTCTATTAGATTACTTTTATCTATTGTTCTTCTTTTTATTTTGAGGTAGAACAGATGAATGTGAAGACAACATTTCTCCGTGGAGATCTAGAAGAATAGATCTACATGAAGCAACCTAAAGGCTTTGTAGTGAAGGGTAAGAAAGAACTGGTACACAGGTTAAAAAAGTCTTTGTATGGGTTAAAACAGGTCACCAAGGATGTGGTATCAGAAATTTGATACATATATGGAGAGACTTGGCCTCACCAGAAGCAAAGCAGATCACTATGTGTGTTTTAAATTAATTGGTGACCGTGTTATTTATTTGGTGTTGTATGTGGATGATATTTTGTTGATTGGAAATAACAAAGAAATTATCCAAGATTTGAAGACCCAATTATCCTCTAAATTCAACATGAAGGATCTTGGTGCTGCAAACTATATTTTGGGCATGGAAATTAAACAAGATCAGGAAAAGAGGAAGCTCTAATTAAACCAGAGGCAGTATGTTAAGACAATATTGTAGAGGTTTAATATGCAGGATAGTAAACCGGTGAAGGTTAATATTCCTATAGGTGTAAAGTTATCTATTGAACTATGTCCCAAGACACAAGAAGAGGAAGAGGACATGTCCCACGTTCCATATGAAAGTGCAGTCGGTAGCCTAATGTATGCAATGGTTTCTACTAGAACAGACATTGCACATGCACTCGAAGTATTGAGCAGGTTTATGTCAAAACCAGGGAAGGAGCATTGGACATCAGTGAAGCAGGGTTTTAGGTATTTGCATGGCACTAGTGATTATGGTTTGTGCTACCAAGGAAGACCAGGTTTGGGCAGAGTTTTGGACATCCGTGGCTTTGTTGCTGTAGAGTTGGTTGGAGATCTAGATTAGAGAAGATCTACAAGTGGGTATGTGTTTAACCTATTTGGAGGTGCAGTTGGTTGGATGATCAAGAGATAGTTTGTAGTGGCACTTTCAACTATAGAGGAAAAATACATGGCAGGAACTCATGCAAGCAAGGAAGCAGTTTTGTTGCAAATATTGTGTTCAAGTAAGGGGTTAGTATAGCGAGTTATAAGGATAGACTGTGACATCCAAAGTGCAATATTCTTAGCAAAGAACCCTGCTTATCATTCAAAGACAAAGCACATTGACGTTTAGTATCACTTTGTGAGGTATATGGTTGAGGACAAAAAGGTGTTGTTGGCAAAGGTGGACACTTTGAAGAATGTTGCAGATGCATTGACAAAGTCTATGAGCACTAAGAAGTTTTCTTGGTGTAGAGAAAAAAAGGGCATTGTAGGGTTGGACCAATCCCTAAGCTCTCTTGTGACCCTCTATGTGGAAAAGAAAACAACAAGTAGGAGAATGTTGGGCGTGTGTTATATCCTTTCCACGACTATTTGGATGCGTGGGGGGTCATAACCCCCCCTTTTCGTTGTGCTAAGTGTAGTAGGGGGGTCACATGGGTGGTGCAAGCCTCGCCTATCATGGGGTTTTAGGGCGGTGGTAGCCCCCCTATAAGGGATCTAGGGTAGTGCCGTAGGAAGTTTTTTGGGACTCTATATTAGGTGGGTAGACCTACGTATGGTTTTGTGCATGGGTTTTGCACATGGTTTTGGGCATGATGGTTTTCTGCCCGTGGTATTTTGTAGATCTGGTCAAAGGAACTACGGTTATGTTCTAATCCAAGGTTAATGGATTGGGGTTTATGAATGCTTTGACATGTATGTAGATAATATATATATATATAATATATATATTATATATATATATATATATATATTATATTGTAACATTGAAAGGAACATAATGAAAAATAAATTTGGTAGTCCCAGTTTTGTGATCCAGGGGAAAATTTATGTGTATATATATTTTATGTTTTGTGTTCTCATCATTGTTTAGTTTCTTTTTTTAGAATTCGTATGGAGGTAATTTTTTTATAGGGTTAAAACCTACACAAGAAGCAAATATCAGTTGCACTCAGTTCAGTAGAAGTAGAATACATGGCTACTAGTCAAGCAACTTGTGAGGCTATTGTGATGAGGAAGATCTTTGTTGGGCTATTTGTTTAGCAGATGGATCCTACAGTGATTTACTGTGACAATCAAATTTTTATCAAACTCTTTAAGAATCCATATTTTCATGATTGGTCCAAGCATATTGACATCTGGATTCACCATCTACGAGATTGTGTGCAGAGGAGAATCATGTTGCCAGAGGACATTCCTACAGAGGAGCAGGATGCAAATCTTTTTACAAAGGCATTTTCGAGATGAAAATTCGAGTTTCATAGAGACAAGATCGGGGTAGAAGATAATCCCTTTCTGTTTGAGAGCGAGCATTGAAAAAATGCAACAAGAAAATCTTAATTTAATTATGTCCTTGAATTAAATTAGGAATTAAATTGTAATTCTAATTCTCATAGCAAATTGTAATAGTTAACTAAGTTAATTTGACTTAGTTGGCTCAGTTAATTCGAGTTGGGAGTCTATCTAGAGTCATGTAGAGTGGTTCCTAGATTTTAGGGGCCCAGGTTAAGTTCTTTTGAGTTGTAATTATTTAATTTAGTTTAACTAAGTTAAATTTTGTTAAACTAGTTCCAACTAATGGAGGAATTAGTGGGAGATCAAGTAGTGGGTTGTAACCTATAGTGGTGGGTTGTAACCAACACTACTCAACTAGTAAATTGAAGATTCATTCATAATTAAATCATGCATGTCAGATTAGAGAAAGACCCAAATGAGATTGGAGTTCAGGGGCAGTGTACTATCACTTGTAAAATCATCTAAATTAAAGTTGATGGTGCATGCAATCATAGGAAGGCCTATGAGGATTGCGCGGTTCATTATTAATGAATTTCTCAATTAAATATGGGCCAATTCCCTAGGAAACTACACAAGGAAATAGGAGCTTGGAAAGCAACAAATTTGGCTAAGTATTGGTTGGAGCTTGTTTGTGAGGTAGTGAGATAGATTGAGATTATGCAGAGGTTTCTCAAGGTTGAGCAAAGCATTGTAATCTTCTCATATTTTCTGATTAGTGAAATATATATATAGTCGGGTTTTTAGCTATGGCTTTCCCCAAAAAATTATTTTGTTATGTGTGATTGAATTCTTTCTCTTTTATGCTTTGCAATTTCATGGATCAGTTATTGTTTCCCCTGATGAGTAGAGTAGATTCAAGTCAATTGTTTTTGCATATTACAATCTGCAGTTTGAATCTACAAGGAAATTTTAAAATTTTTTATTCGAAATCTACAACTGCGAACATAAGTATCTTCCCTAGACCTAGTGGCCTAGGCTAGAACAATAGAAAGCAAAGAATATAAAGTTCCCCTTAGAGAAATTGGAGGATGGAAAGAGGCTTACCTGGAATTCGTCACAAGCTCTTTTTTCTTCTCGACTTGTAAGCTCCAATCATAGCTCTGATTGCTATAATTAGATCATGTGCATACAATCAACACAAGCCAAATATTTATGACATCTTTGTAGCATTATCCAATCATTCTAATCAATGGACCATCATATCATATGAATGTAAACATAACATAACACATATAATAAACGATATACTCTTCGTATTAATATGAAAGGGAGAGAGTTTACAACAAAAAATGGAAGTTGATCTTGTAGAGCTCTCATCAAGTTGACTTTTCCTTCTTCATCACAAGGCACACCTCTATGTCACCCTAATGCATGGAAATGACAACTCCCTTAAGATCAAAGAAACAACATGAGGGTATTATTAGTCTCCAAAAGCCAACTCCGATGTTGTAGATGGCTGTAGATTTATAGAAGAGTGTGGTAGTTTAGGAATTCTTATCCATTTACAAATTTAGGCTTGAGATCCACTTAGGAGGGGAGGATGATATCAAGGGATAAGAGGTGAAATATCCAAGGTAGGATCAGATAGGATTCAAAGTTCTTATCCAAGGTAAATGGTTGTAACAACTCCTGGAAGCTTCTGAAAGAGGAAGCTTTTGGGATTATTTTTATTTTTCTCAAATTTCTAGAATCAGTGCACCCCCAACAAGGGACAACCTATTGCTGATCAGAATAGGTTTAGGGCTAAGCAACCTACTACTGAATGTAGGTTCCTAAAGGGTCAGGGTGCATTGGGCCTTAAAAGCACTAAAATGAGGCAGTTAAGCTCAAAAACTCAAGGATTTGGGAGATTCATACGTAGGGCTTTGTGTAGGGATGATGACAAGGTGTTCATGGATGTTGATTGATCCAGTTTGTAATCCTATTGATAGGATGCAACAAAATGGCCTGTAACACCTAGATTCCAATGTCATGGAAAAAAACATGGTATAAAAGCTACTTTGAAGGGCCAGCGAATCAAAATGTGCACAATGAAGTACAACTTAAGAGGGAGTTAGTCACGTTTTTGTTGAAGGGATCACAACAATGTCAAAGTTGGCGGTTGGTCTATGTTATGAAGACAAGTTGGAAGGGTTGTCCAATTATAGTCGATCGAAGGAAAGGATCAAGTTGGTTCTGATGGTGAATAGGATTTGGGACTTTACCGAGAAAGTGATCAAGAAGTCGACTAACCCTAAGGAGCTGGAAGTGTATGAAGATTTGGATACGAAGGTGAAGTTGATCATCCTAGATTATGTCAAGGATTCCCTAATACCTTATTTGTTGAGAAAGAACATTGCCCATGAAATGTGGGAAGCTCTTCATAATTTGTTCCATAATATGAACGATAACCAAGTATTGGTATTACAAGTTAATTTGAAGGCCTCCAAGATGATACAGGGTGAAGGGGTGACTTCATATCTAATGAGATTGTCTCAGGTTCGAGATGATATTGGTGCCATCAATGAGACTGTTTCAGATTTTGAGATGGTGAGGATTTCCTTGAAGGGTTTTACTCCAAAGTGGAAGTCATTCATCAAGGGGATCATTTCTAGGGACAAAATGTCAGACTATAACAAGTTGTGGGATGACTTCATTAAGGAAGAATTGCGAGATGAGGATCTTCATCCAAACATGAAGGCTTCTGATGATGATGTGGCTCTTGTAGCAAGAATGAAGGGCAAGCAAAACAAGGAATTGAGTAAGATCAACTTTTCCAATTGTGATTTGTTTGGTCATTATCCGACGAAGTTTCCAAGGAATAAGCAAGGAGATTATGAGAAGAAGAAGGGGAAGCAGGTTGTAGGTGTCACCACTTTTACCGAGATTGATGACCTCTTTAGGAGATTAGAAAGTGAGGATTTAACTTTGACCTCTCATATCTCTCAACATACCATCGACAAGGTTGCATGGTACATGGAAAATGGTGTATCTAAGCACATGACAAGCTCATAGGATGTGTTTGAGACTCCAGTTAAATGGGACTCAAATTTGCATATGGTGTTGGGCGATAAGTGTTAGAAAGAGATCATAGGATCAGCTGTTGTTCCATTCATATGGAGTCGAGTTAGGTCATGTAAGTTCAGGATGTACTATTTGTACCAGGGATCAGATATAATGTGGTATATGTCTCAACGATCAAGCATAAGGGATTTTAGGTGTTGTTCCAAGGTGGAAAGGTGATACTTAGGCCCAAAGGATCTAGCTCTGCAGGTGTTGTGATTGGATTCAGAGAGCATGTTATATTTAGGTTGATGAGAAATCCTATAGATCATGACAAGAAGAAGGAATAAAAGGTCCAGGTTCCCAAGGTTTAGAGGGAGATGAGTTCTAGAGGGAGTTTGCAGGTTCAGAGGGAGAATATGAATCCTAAGAAGAGTGCATGGTCAGTGGGGAGTAAGTGTACTTCTATAATTGGAAAAAAGGAATCATGGAATGGCCTAAAATAATTTAAGGAGAAGAATAAGAAGAAGAAGCAAAAGGATTCCAATGATAGTGACACTTCCAAGAAGGGCACAATCCATGCTTTAGGGTTTTCTAGAGTTATGGGCTCCAGGAGTTGGGCTAGTGTCGTTAGTAGTGAAAATGATGACAAGTTACTTCCTAGTCTTGGAAGTACCTCCCTTGCTAAGAGGGAGTGTTGATATTAGCATCTTAGGAGGTGACCCAAGCCATAGGGTTTGAGGTTTTGGAGGAATGAGCACCATAAATGTTTTTTGTGGGCTTAGAACCCAAGGTAGGGGTTTTGTACCCAAAGGAATTGGTCCAAAACCATGTTGAATTTTATTTATTTTACTTTTGGAGATAGTAGAGGACCTTAAAAGGAACTAGGGGCCGTAAAGAGCACCGAGAAAGGAGGTCTATATTGTGAGAATTAAATTTTTATATGTTTATGTGGGTAAAAGAGCATACAAGTTTAGCCTGGCTAGCATAAGAGGTGCCCTTTGGAGGGTTGTTTGTTGCACCCAAAAGAAGCATATAAATAAGGCACAAGAAGACCTCATTTCCACATAGCTAAGGAGAAGCATTTCATGTGATACACATCTGAACTTGGACGCATATTTGGAGCAGCTCAAGTGAAGGAAAGGAGGACTTGTTTTGTTCTTTTTATGACTGTCTTGAGGGCTGCAGAGATTAGAAGCAGGGTTGAGTATGAGGAGGGCGTTTCTAGGTTGTTTGTGCATTTTTTTGGTGGCATATTTCTCTATGTTATAGGATGCAACCCCTGTGATAGTTGCAAAAGGGGCCGAGGTCTGAAGTTGACTATTTGGAGGGGCCAAAAGGCCTAAAACTAGGAGCATACCACCCTAAAGGAGCAACAAATGGGAGAAAAATAAAGGTTGAGGAAGGATTCAAATTTTGGAGGACTGTTGGAGCAAGAAGGAAGGGATAAAAATGACTATTGGATGCCCTAACTAGACTACAAAGATACAAAAGTATGCACAAGTACATAGGTATGTTATTTGACGTGTATAAGTTATCTTGTTGCCAGTGGATAGAGTCCAATTTGGATAGATTGTGTTGGGTAATCCCAAGGTTGTTGGAGGGTATTAAGGGGGTGCTCAAAGGAGCCCTAAGTGCAGTACATGGAAGGAAAATTGGACTTCTAGGATAGGCAGATTTGATAGGAGGCCCAATGATTGATCTTTGAAGGACTAAAGAAGGAGTTCAAAGGGAGCTATTGACTAGCTCATGTTCATTGTTGGAGAAGGACATCTTGTAATGATAGGTGACAACCCTCCAACCCAAATTTTGTCTTCATTAGAGTAGCGTAGGAAGGAATTAGAGGGAAGAATTTCCAAAGGTTTTTAGGAGTAGCAGTTGGCAGTTGAGAGTTTCTCACAAATAGAGTTATGAATAACTAAACATGAGTCTCTATGTGTTGATGTGTTGAAGGACTAACAGTCAACTAGAGAGAAGTTGGAGAAGCTATGTTTAGTGACTTAAAGGAGAAGGACCACTGATAGAGGTAGGAGTTGCAGATTAGAAGCCAAAGGACCAGGCATATGTGTTCAAGGTATGACAGGGAGGAGATACAAGGGCATGCTACATCAATTAGACGGTCATATTGTATCTTGTTCATGGTAGATTGGTTGTCAAAGGATTAACGCCAAAACCTAGTTTGTATTCCTTTTATCAGTGGATTTATGAAGGCTATTATCTTGGTATGAGAGCCCTCGACTGTTGTATTAAAGTTTTTAATATTACTAAGTTGGCTTCTTGAAATTGTAAAATGTTTTCTATATTTGTGCACTAGTATATTTGTTGTTGTATTTTGTTTCACTGTGAAAAGTAGTTTGTTGCGTTATATTGGATCATAGTGTTAGTGATTCTAATACCCTAACCCATGTTCTAGTGTTGTGGAAAAACAACACTCAATGTGCTCCCCAACTAAATCCTTTTGTTTGAGATTTATCATTTGGTTGAAGAAGGTATTTCTCTTTGTATCCTCATAATGTGGTATGAATTCCTCCATAAAAATTTTCCAAGTGACTACTTCTTTATGAGAACAAATCCATTGATACCATACAAATTGATTGGGTTCTAAATATAAAGATGTAATGTGTACCTTTTGTGTGTGTTGTATATCCTATAGATCAAAGAACTACTCCATCTATAGAATCCATGTTACTGGATCATTGTCATTAAGATTTATCATATAGATCTTTGGAATGTGGTTGGTCTTAAACCCAAAGTTAGAGCCTCTAAAATCATGATTCACAATCCTTTTGTTCTCATCATGA
The DNA here is from genome assembly GCA_000404065.3 of Pinus taeda. NCBI lineage: Eukaryota > Viridiplantae > Streptophyta > Pinopsida > Pinales > Pinaceae > Pinus > Pinus taeda. Next base: position 29,909 of record APFE031606571.1, read on the forward strand.
GTTTCATGGAATACCTTGTTGCCATTAGGAAGCATTTCTTGTAGCAATTTTGTCAAAACTTCCATTTTTGCTTTTAAACCATTCTTCAAAACTTTTATGTCCCTTTTTATTTTTGCTTCTAAACCATCCATGTCCCATTTTAAACATCTACCTTAATATTCATTATTTCTTCCAATTCATTTTTGTCACTCTCTGCGAGAGTAAAATTTGTTGCACCTGGTCTTGTAATTTGGGTATATCATGCTGCATTTCTTCCTCTTCTTCATGTGTTATAGAAGAGATTTCTATTGGCTTACTAGGTGTATCATTTTTTTTTGTTTTGAGGCACTTTAGAATTATATCTATATCTATATCTATTATATATAAATATATAAATATATATATTATATATATAGATAAAATATATATATATATATATATCAGCTCCAATATTCCCTTTGAATCACTTCAAACTGATTTTTCAAACAAAGTTATGCAATTTAAAAAAGAATACACACCATTTTCTTGCTTTTAGGAGCTCGATCTTGAAATGGTTGTATCTCTGTAATTTTGGCCTCCCAAGATAGAAAAATTTGTCATGAGATAGATTTATGTGTTCTCTTTCCAACCCCACAAGTTAGACTGAAATTAGATTCTTCAAGAGACATTTATACCAAATATCCCATGATGACCTGATTATGGACTGGTTTAGTATAATGAACTTGTATAGACTTCCATGTGTCACTGTTTCGACCTTCAGCCTTGAAATTCCTACTCAAGAAACTACAGTTCGTGCACTTTCAGAAACATTTTATCGAATTCAAATCTAATGCTTGATTATGATGATTTTCCCTAGGTCACATGTTTGAGAATGAAATTAGAACATGCATAAACCCTAATTTGTTCGGACCGTATCTCAAAAAATATAGTGAACCAAGATATGGAAGTATGACATGTGTTTCACCAAGATTTTATCTCTACATGGTCAAAATTTCAACTTCTGAAGCCTCATAGAAAAATGTTATAGCAAAAATTCCAATTTGACCTATTTGAAGCAGCAAAACCCAAGGATCCAAATCTCTACTACCAAATGTTATGTAACTAGATTAGAAAATAGAAGAAAATATAGATCAACAACTAGAAAATAAGCCTCTTCGAGGGGGAAACCTCCTTTTACATCACATAAATGAACAATTATTGGATGTTTCAAATGACAAGATCTCCTTGGTATATATAGGAGTCTAAGGGGTCACAATATAACTAGGGCTTACATAACAATAATAATGTAAGTCGACAACAATGAAAATAGTGGGCTTCTATGGGGCACAACAATAAAAATATGGGGGTTACACTAGTATTATAGGGACCTAACAGGTTTCCACCTAAAAATCTCTTGCGTATTGTCTTTGATGTTATGCATTGTTGAATGTTGTTGTCGATTTATGTTTTAATATGATGCTAATATTATTTAATGCTATAAATTAACTAATTGAAGTGAAATACCATTCACCTCCCCCCCCCCCCCCCCCCCCCCACAGTATTTCCAACAATTTAAATGAATGGAATCATTTTAGAGTTCTCTAAAAATATGAGTCGTCTTCCTTTACTTTTTGTCTATGAATTCACTTCATGTATGTTTTATTCATAAAATATGAATGGATATGTATTGTGGAATGAATTAGTGAGATGACATATATTTCTTTTATTTTTCTTTACTTTATTTCCACTTGATCCACTCACAAGTGAATGCATTGAATGTTATATTTTCTTTTTTGAATTAACTTAGAAGATCTTAGTGAATTAAAAGAGGATTACCACCTCTATAAAAATGTAGAGGGAACTTTGATAAGTCCCTAAGAATTTGACTTTGTTCCTTAACGAGAGAAGGGATCAACAAGCCTTTGACCACACCAACTTGTAAGGATACTTCAAAATAAACATGGCCAATGTGCACAAACATGATTGAACTTATAATGTATATTTGAACCAAATAAATCTAAAGTTATTTAAATTCTGTAGAAAAACGCAAATAAGTATTTCAATAAAGTTAATGTGCAACATTATGCGTTCATGAATTTTGTTCCAAATTCACTCATAAGAAACATCTTAAGTTTTATGACCATAATCTGGAATTTAATAAAGAGACAGAACACCTACATTGTCGAGATTGCAATGTGATTTTTGATGGGAATGTAGTGTGAGAAGGAAAGTAGGAGATTTCCTCATGGAACTTTTCATGCGAAAAAAACTGCAATGTTCCATTTTAGCCTTGATGGATATAATGTTGATTCATCTAGAAGCACCCTTATGGATGTGATAATGCATTCTCTACATGAATCCAAGTCATAAGGGCCTAGTAATCATTAGAAAGATAAGACAATGGAGGAAGCTCATCCTGTAATATTGGTTCTAAATGAAGAAAAGGAGACTATTCCTAAATCACTAATTTCTACACTATTACATTTGAGATAAAAAAAGCCATACTTATTTCAAGTTTAATTTGGAAATAAGTTTCTATCATTTTAGGGGTCAAAATTCATTAATTTTTAAACTTTTTTCTCCAATTTTTTACAAACATCACTTTATCAATGTTAATTAAATGACATATGAAAATTTTTCCTTTAATTTTTCTTAGTGTTTCCGCATTTTAATTTTTTTTTTATCTTATTTAATATTAATATTACCAACACTAAAATGATTATATTAAAAAAAATATATAATATAAAAAATCTCAAACTTATTTTCTAAAGACACTCCCTTTACTCAATATATCTAATATATATATATATATATATATAAATATTATATATATATATATATATATATTTTTTTTTTATTTTTTATTTTTATGAAAAGTAAAGATAAATATTTAAATTATATTTTATTTTTAATTGAACAATTTAATACAATTACATAATATATTATTAAAATAAATTTAAATTCCCTGGATGCGGGTGTTAATTAAGGCGATTATGATGATGAGATGGGGCGATGGCGGGCGGGGTGGCCACATGGCCCTCTGCAACTATCCCAAGATCAACATGAATGATATTCATGGCACCTCATTGGCGGAATTTAATGCTTGCTCTAGTCGAGGCAAAGCCATTACTTGCATAATCATGGAGCCGTAGAACATTCCAGTCATTCTGCCCCTGTTTCATTGTGCTTGCCCTCCGCAGGCAGGAGAGCCGACTGAGCGAACCAGCATTGGGCGCAAATGCTGGATTGTGTGTTGTCTTGACTTGGGTAATGGCTTCCACCACTCCCATACAAACCTTTGCAATTCGGCTCTTGTACCTTAGCACTCTGCAACCTCTGTGCAAAATTCTTCTGCAATTCTTCTTTCGCCCCCCTGACTCTTTAACTGCTCCTATTTCCACCATGGTCAGCCACCGTATGTGCAGCTGATGCGGTGGCTCGCGAGGCAGAAGCTCTCGCTCCCCTGCTCTGCATAGCCATAATTCAACTTCCCCTACCTCCTCTACTAAAAATCCCCGCCTGTATAGTCTTGCAGGTCAGTATCCAAATACCAAAAGTGGTAAAGGCAGAGCCTGCCTCCACTACTCAAGACACCACAAGGCGGCAGTTTGCACTACAACCTTTCCTCTGCCTCCGCATCAGGTTCCTCACACGACGCAGTTTCGGTTCCGTAGCTCTCTTAATTGCCCGATTATTGTTGCCACCATCTCCATCTCCATTACTGAAGAGACTGAGCAACACATTCCCATGACCATTTCCATGGAGGAGACGCACAGAGTAGGCCCAAGCTGGAATAGAGGCAACAATGATGAGCAAGAAGGTAATGGAGGTCGGAACAGAAGACATGGGAAAGCCATTGCTGGCAGCTCGCATGATGAATTGGGCATTCCAAGTGACACGCAGGCCGTGGAAAGCCATCTGGAGGACACATCGAGCCGGCAGGTTGAGGCCGAAAGTAGGGAGGGAGGACATTAGGTAGCGGGACGTGGCGAGATGGACAACCCGGATGACTGGGCGTGTCCAATTGTGGAGGAACCTGCTCTGGATGACCTTGTGACGCGTGTCACATCTGCCAGGTGGAATTTCATTTAGTTCTTGGTTTAGTTCTGTCTTTTTTATGTGTCCTCAGGGTAATCTGCTGGTTGGTTGGTCCAGTCAGGACAAACTGTTGTTTTCTGGGTAGTTTTTGATGTTGGTTTTGATCGGTTGGTCTCATCAGGAAAACTGTGGGTTGAATCTGGTTGTATTTTGGACATTTTTTCTTTTGGGTTGGTTTCCCCTTTGATGGGGCAGTCTTAGACATTTTTCATGGTTGTGTGCTAATTAAGACCGAATCCCTTTATGGCCATGAAACTCTATAACTACTTTTTGTATTATATCAATAGGTTAACCTTAGAAAAAAAAGAAAAATAAAAAATAAATTACATACTTTTAATTCATTTGGTACATTTATTTACATTCTTTTTTCTCAATTCCACTAAAAAAGTTACTATATTTCTTAGCAAAATGGCATGCCTTAAGTTTTTTCATTCTTTCCTTCTCTTTTAAAAATTTTTCATTCTTCTCTTTGCCCTAATTTTTTTAATTAAAAGAGTATGGTTTTATTTTCTTACAAAAAAAAATAAGTTTTTTTTTAAAGAGTATGGTTATATTTTCTGTCAAAGAATAAGTTTTTTTTAAAGAGTATGGTTTTAGTCATGAAGGATGAATTTTCAATATAAAGAGATAATCTCTTCATATATATATATATATATATATATATTATATTTTCATTAAATTATGTTCATTATATCTCTAAAGATGATTCGATCTTTTATTAAGACGTGACTTTATTGGTTACCATTTATTTTTCTATTTGTTTATTATTATTATTTAATTTATAAAGTATAATATTTATATGTGCAATTTTTATATTCCAATTTTGCCTTTGACTAGGTATTAGTTTGACTTTGACCAAAGTTTATGACCTATATCCATAGTTAACATTAGGAAATTCAATTTTGTTATTATTATTATATTTAAATTTATTTATTTTTAAGATGATTGGTTGAGTCTTATTATGGGTTGTTTAGTAACTTCCATTTCTACTAGTTACTAATTTTGTTTTTGTTTATTTCCTTTTTATTTAATATTTTTGATTTTTTTTTATTATTTCTATTTTCGTGAATTATAATTTTTTCAAATATCAATTTAAGTGGCTATTAATATAATTAAAAACATATTTTAATAAATTTGATTATTGAAGCCATAATTTTCCAATTTCACCTTGAAAGTTAAATTTGAAAAAATTCAAGAAATCCAATCTTGAGAATGTTTGAATCATTTTTTTTTTTATTTTTATTTTTATATAGTGGAAATGGATTTAACATTATATATAAGAAAATATATAACAAGGTATTTTCCTATGTCTTTACCGTGGGTGTTAAGATGTCCCTCAATGTGTTCGAATATCATATTGTCTATTCCAATCTTCTGCTCATGCTAGAAGAATGTGGGCTAGAAGTTGTGAATGCTATGTCTTCTTTGATTAATAACAGAGTTTTACATACCATATATAACAAGGTATTTTCCTATAATCGTGGCAAAAACTTACATCCTTGTTTGCTTTACTAGTATCTCAACATACATATATTTGTACGCTACCACAGGTGTTTGATAGTGGCAAATTTAATATCTACAACCTCTATGAGAAGTTTGGGAATTTGATATTGGATCACGAGGCCGACTTATGGGACCTTGACTCTCGAGAGGAATATGTGTCGCTACACAAATGAGTAGTACAAGGTTTGACCAACTTATGCCACGAATCTCCATGAGATCAATTATGTGCCCGCTATAAATTTAGTAATTGAGTGTGATTTAGATGTTAATGATTTGGAGTATTCTATGGAAGATTGCTTTACTTTTCAAATACAAATGTATAAAAGTAGCTCAACTATGAATTTGGTATGTCCTAAGTTTTCAGTGTAGGATTAGTGTAGAATTAGGTAAATTACCAAGAATGAATTTGTGCTATAAAATTAATTAGCAATCATTCAATAACAAATTTTCAAATTGCAAGTTGATATTATTAGTTTTTTATTTAAAGATCAGTGTTGATCTATTTTAATCACAAATCTAAGAAGTGTTTAGAGTGATATAATTTATTCTTGTGTAATTTTTTTTTTAATGCAAAATTTGAAAAAAAATGTTTGCATCTCAAATATTAAACCACATTGAGGGGCATTTTGTTAATATTTTCATTGTGGGTTTATTATTCCCTTAGGTTTATAATATCAGCCCCTTTAGGGTTTATATACCTTGCATTTATAATATTAATCCCCTGGGTTTAATATGATTCCCTTAGGTTTATAATACCTTTGGGTTTTCCCCGGCTGCGCGTGTTTGATTTAAAGTGATATACGAGGACAGCGCACCCACTGGGAAAGTGGCAGCCCAGTCCCGCCACTTGTATGGACAGTGGGACGGCATGCAGTCCCCGCACAGTTAAATTGAATGCGGCCATCAACTCCCACCTGCAGTCCGCCATTCACAGCATGATGGCACTCCTGTTGCTTGCTTCTCCCACGATTTGGTCTCAGATCCTCTGCTGGGTCATGGTGATTGCTCCAGGCGACTCAATGCACCATTATAATATTTCGCCTCCGCTAGCCTGGACAAGAAATTCGACGTTGTTTCAATTGGGGTCTCGACCTCTATTTCATTTGGTGTCTCGACCTCTGTTTTTTTTGGTGTCTCGGCCTCTGTCTCAGTCGAGGTCTCGGCCTTCGTCTCAGTGGGTCTCGGCCTTCGTCTCTTGGGGTATCGGCCTCTGTCACAGGCTCACCCACCTCTGCTCTTCCATCTGTTATGGTCGCTCCCTGCAGTCTAATTCCTTGCCCCTCTGTGCCTCCATCACCTTGCCTTCCTGGCTCACTGTGCCTTCTCTCCCGTGTCACCTCACCTGGGTCTTCAGCATGCCGCGTGAGCGGCTCAAACTTGTCAGCAGGAGGGGAGGTTCTCAGGGTGGTTCAAGAGGACGGGCTATCCAATAGCGCTCCTCCAATACCTCATACCCTTTCTCAGATGAGATGGAATCCCCGACATCCAGGAGAGGCAGGGGAAGAGGTAGAGGGCGGGCTCGTAATGAGGATTGTGTGCACAACGCTCATCCCACCACCCGTTTTCGAATTCCTTGTACCCCGGCGAATTCCTCTTTTATCGTTTCAGTCAAGATCGAGAAATGTGAGAATTCGGCTCAACCCAGAGCCTCTTCAGAGCATAGGCAGGCCACTCCTGTCCAGTGCCAAGGAACTATGTCTGCGGTGAACCCTGGAGCAGTTGCGGGTCCAAGCGAGCCAGCCAAAAATGTAGTCCTTCAGTCGGATTCCAGTGCCTCAGAGCAGTATGGGTGCAGGATAGTTGAGGAGCAACCTTCGACCTCCGTGGACGAATGAACACGCCTCCGCTTCTTTTTTGGTCCTTCAAACGAAACACGAGGTTGCCTCCTTTGCATTCCACAGTATACATGCTGGTTTCAGGTCTACGCCAACTTCACTTGGTGGATTTTGTTATCATCTTGGTAATGTTGTCATATTGTTTCAATTATGTTAAGGTTTGAGTCTGTTTCAGTTCAGTCCATGCTTGGACTCAGCAAGGTTCTACCTCTGTTTGTAATGCATTCTGGGTAGTTTATGTTTTTTTTGGGGTCGAGTCAACTTTCATAAGTCTGTCTGTAATGCTACCTGGTCAGTTCACGGTTGTTTTTGAACAAGTCAGTTCTCAGGGAAGTTTTTCTCTCCAATGTAAGTCCACTGCTCAATCCATAGTCAGTATGGAGAGAATCTTCAAGGCTTGCCTCGCTGTAACTTTTTTTGTATAATAATAGGAGTAGACTAATTCACAAAAAAAAAAAATACCTTTGGGTTTTAGAATTAATCCATTGGGTTTATTATTCCCTTCGGTTTATAATATCAATCCCTTGGGTTTATTTGGTTCATATTCCTAGGGTATAATATTATTCATAGGGTTTATAATATTAATCCTAAGGTTTAATATAAATCTCTTGAGTTTACAATCATGGTCATCCATGGTCAATGATGGTATAGTGTCACAATGTGCCAAAGATTGTCTCAATATGAAAATCAACCATGATCAACCATGGTCAACCATGGTCAACCATGGTCTAATGTCAGATTTTGACAAACACCGTCTCAGTATGAAAATCAATGATGGTAAATCATGGTCAACCATGTTTATTTTAGGGTTTATTTGTCTCCATATGAAAATAAATCATGGTCAACCATATTCCAACATCACAATTGTGACAAATATTTATGTTAGGGTTTATATTCCTTGGGTTAATAATATTTATCCCTTGGGTTTAATATTATTCCCTTGGGTTTACAATCCCTTCGGTTTATTTTTTTCCAAGGAAAAAGGCGCAATTTTCATTAATATGTTAAGAAAATTACATGTTGTATCATTCATCATGTATGAGATGAAGTCACGTGAGAACAGAACAATCATTGTTTAGATACATATATACAGATAACAACATAAATTGCCTAGAGAAAAAATAGTAGTAATAATATAACCAACAGTGTCCAAAAACTGAGTGAAAGAAAAAAGAAAAAAAACCAAGGAATGATCTAGGAGATCATTCTGAGAAATTCCCATTCATCTCTATGAATGGACAATGGAAAAAGTAAAAGAAGACACCATCTCTGAATTCCTAAATTATCCATTGCCCCCTGTTCAGTTGCGCAACCTCTTTGGAAAGACGATCAACGATCTCATTCCTTTTCCTATATATGTGAGAGCATACAATAAAATAAAAAATGTGATTTTAGAGCAATGACATCATCCATTGTTTAAGTGACAATGATATACATTTTTGATCCAATTTATAAAAATTTGTGAATACCTAAAGATCTAGATCCTATGAAAATTTTGTTCCAACGCAAAAAGGAGAACGTGTCTTAAACTATTTAGCTCAGCAAAATTATTTGTGCCCCTTCCGAACCCCACTTTGATTCTGAAATACAAGTGCTCATTAATGTGGAGGACAGTGCCCCCCCACAACCCATAGCCTGGGCCAAGCCATCGAAATAACCCCAAGGGGAGCTTTTTTCGATAATTTCGGGAGTGATGATCCAAGGAGGTTGACTGACGGGGTCATCTAGAATTAGGTTGAAGATGGCAGCATAATTGATACAGGTGACTGACCAGTTTATCTGATCATTTTTGAAGATAAGACAATTCCTGTTTAACCAAATGCCCCAACTAACTATCAGGGGAATATTTCTTGCTTTTTGGGAGGGTGCCTCAGACCACCAATGAAACCATGCTTCCTCAATATTTTTTCCATCCCATTTGATCTTCATATTGAGGGTAGTAATAATTGTGGACCAAAATTGTGTTGTAACAAGACAGTGGAGCAAGAGATGGTTTGTGTCCTCTACGACAAATTTGCATAAATAGCATCTGGAGGGAATGTGGAATCCCACTTCATGAGGTTTATTTATGTTGGAGCCTTGTTCGAGAGGATACACCAAATGAACAACCTTGAATTCCATGGGGCTTTTAGTTTGCAAAGGTGGTGCCACCACCAACAATTTATTCCTTAATCCTTGGCAGTCATAAGATCCACATAACCCCCTTTTGGGGAGTATCTCCCGTGAGAGGTAGTGGCCCAAATTATCTCATCCTCCTTCTCTGTTATTCTAATATTGGCTTATTCTAGAGCACCAATGAAGCATTGCCAGGCTCTGCACCATCTATCTGGGATGCCCAGAACCCTATAATCCAGCCATCGCTAAGGAGCCTATTGGTCATTTCTAATCTCAGCAATTTGGGCAATCTGAGAGATACCAGTCCCTAATATAAATTATCTCAGAGCTCTCGAGAGAATGCGAGCATTGCTGCACCAGGTCTAGGCATCAGTGCCTAAACTCACTTGCACACAGTTGCCAATTTTCCATGCTAATCCATTCTTGATTAAACTTAAAGATTGGGAGATGGCCTTCTAGATGATGGAAGCTCTAGGAGAGGGCCAAATGGGTTTGTGAATCCATTCCATTATTGGTAGGGGATGGATGTACTTAAAGTATACTACCTCTTTCCATAGGCTTTCAGATTTAATTATTTTCTAGCTCATCTTTGTTACACGTGCCTTTACAAAGATCTCGAGATTTTTTATTCCCCAACCTCCCAATTTTTTTGGCTTTCCAATTTTGTCCCAATGGACCCAAGCAAAATTCCTCCCCACATTTTAATCCCTCCATAGGAATCTGCAACAAATTTATCGAATCCTATTGAGAATGCCTTTAGGAATCCATGCCAGTATCATCTAGTAAACTGGAATGGCCTCGAGCACCGATTTTATCAGAGTGAGCTTTCCCACTCTAGATAGCCAACATTGCTGCCAAATGTTTATTCTGCTTTCAACTTTTATGATAATCCAGGTCCAGTCGGCGATGCAATACCCATTTGGCTTCAGCGTAAACCCCAGGTATTTTAGTCCAGCGTCTAGCTATTGTCTCACAAAGGCGAAATGTTGGGATGCATACCTTTCCTCATTTTGTAGACAAGACACAAAAATGATGGTGGATTTGTCATAGTTTGGCACCATACCTGTAGCTTTATAAAAGAGAGATAGTATGTTCTTGAAACAATAGGAATCACAAAAAGAACCACTTAGAAAAATAAAAACATCGTCTACAAACAAAATATAGAGAGAGATGTCATGTTCGATATCTAGACTCCCCCCAGAGCTCCCACCACACGGGCATTTTTTATCAGTCTTCTTAAGCCTTCCATAATCAGCAGGAAAAGCAAAGGGGATAGAGGGCATCCTTGTCTCAGTCCCCGTTCAGCATGAAAAAAACTAGAAGTCACCCCATTGATGAGAATACTATAGGAGGTAGAAGAGAAAAAACACATGATCCAGGATATGAAGGAGTGGGGGAAACCAATATGAGTGAGAATGAGATGCAAGTAGGACCAACTAGCCCGATCAAAAGCTTTGGAAAGATATATCTTAAGGATAATGGAGACTTTTTATTCTGTTTCTTGATCGATTGGAGGCCTTCCTAGGCGGTGCCAATGGCTTCATGAATCTGACCCTGACTGAGGAAAGTAAACTGTTCCTTGGATATCATCTTGGATAAGATTGGTTTAACATAGATGGATATGGTTTTGGAAATAATTTTGTAGATGCAATTGCAGAGGGAAATTGGTCGATAATAGTCAAAAGTGAGGGGTTTGTCAACTTTGGGGATGAGGGCCAGGAAGGTCGAGTTAAAACCATCATGCATTCTACCTATAATTCTGCATTCCTCAATAGCTAGTAGTAGATAATGTCCAATTAACTCTATGAAGGTGTTGTATAATTCCATGGGCCACCCGTCCGTCCCCGGACTTTTGTCCTTGTTGAAACATGCTTCCAGTTCCCCCTGTGAAATAGGCAAGTTTAGGGCCTCTACCTCTTCCGGCTCAACAAATATAGGAAGTACCTCAACAATGCAGAGAATATCTGGGAGGGTGGCACCCCTAGGAGCCTTGCAAATATGTGAGAAATGATGTATTCCCATATCAGATAGCTAATTGAAATTGCTAACCTCCTTGCCTGCATGATCATGTAGCTCCCATATGGTATTGATAGACTTTCTCCCTCGAGCATATTGTTGAAAGAACTTAGAGTTTTCATCACCCACTTTTAACCAAATCGCTCTACTCTTTAATTGCCATGACTCCTCTTTCTGTCTCAAAAGTCTAATCTTCTCCATTTCTAGTTTAATTAGTTGTTCCTTTGACTCAGCAGATGCATAACTAGCAAGCCCCATGGCTTCCAAAAGTTTGAGGTCCCCTTCAATCCTTCGAAGATTGGCCTCATCCTTTTGCTTCTTGTTCCTCAGCCAATTGATGTTTTTTAAATTTTAAATAGGCCAATTTATTAGCAATTACTTCTGCTAGGCAGGAATGGCCATTTGAGCTACAGTGAGTCCAAGAGTCTCTGATAATTTTGTGGAATTCAACTTCAGAAAGCCAGGTTGAATTAAACTTGAAAGGTGACTGAGGCTTGTGGTTGTCATCTCGAATCTCCAAGAAGATCGGGGAATGATCTAATAGTCCACATGATCCCACCTACTGGCGAATGCAGTCCAATCTAGTTAATAATGGGGCCTTTATAAGGAAACGATCCATCCACCTGGCCAAAGCATCCTCCCCAATCCTTCAATTTCTCCATAAGATTTGTTGTATCAATGTTCAGAAGATCATGGGAATCCATCAAGACTTCAAAAAATACCGTTAGGGGGTCTGTCTAGGCCCTGTTGCCCCAGGATTCTGCAAGCCCTAATGAGAAGTTTAGGTCCCCACAAAGAATCAAATTTTATAATTGCATGAAATTAGAATCCAAGAGACTTTCCCAAAAAATATCCCTGTTATGGCAGGGCCCGTAGATGTTGATAAGCCTAAGGGGGAGATTGAAATCAGAAGAGATGATGTCTGCACCTAGGTAACCCTCACCACCCCAAACATTTTCCAATCTTATCGATCTTTTTTTAAAACCCAGGGTGCAACCACCCGAGCGCCCTCGAACATCCAAGAAATGAAAGACCCAGTCTAGCAGAAAATTCATGAGCACTTTGCTTACCAAGCTCCCTTCCCCCAGGGTTTCTTGTAGGAAAACGACGTCTTGTCTCTCCGAATTGCATAACCTCTTAAGCGCCAGTTTTTTGTTTGGGCTGGCCAAACCCCTGCAGTTAAAGGAGAGGCACTTCATGGGGTAACCTTTGCAGGGTTTCCCTTTGCTCTAAGGACTCAGTCAATGGGGCTTTGAATGCCCAAAGCCACCTTGATGCCAACCCTCTTGATGGATTTAGATAAATGGGATTGTTTGCCCTTGGGGGGCCTCAAGGGTATGCAGGGGAGGGGATCCTCGTCCAGGCTGAAAGAGCAGGTCTGAGAGAAAGGTAAGGATCGTAGGTTGTAGCAGTGAGAACCACTAGAGTTCGGGCTACCTCTGGGAGCCAGAGGAGGTGGGATTGGAAAAGAGGAAGGGTTTGAAATAAGGGGCAAGGGAGGAGTTGATATCACAGGACAAATAGGGGGACACATCTTGCTAACCCCAAAACCCAAACCAAAGAAAAACATAGATGTAGATGCAATATCAGTTAACAAACATTCATTTGAAAATAGAGGAGGGGGAGGAGGAGTATTTCTCTGGCCTGAGATCTGGTGAGAGGAGGCGCTGAGGTCTTGAAGTCCGGTCGTGAAGGTAATGCCACTAAATCATCCTGACTAGGCACCAAAACACCAGGAAGGTCCATTTGCGAAGGAAAATTCACCTCCAACATTTGGGTGCTTGCCGAAACCAAAGATCTCGGAGGATCTAGATGTTTCCTGTACAACAGAGGGAAGTCTTTATATAGGTGTCCCACCTCATGGCACCTCCTGCAGGGAAAGGGTATTCCTTCATAGTTGATAATCTGCCACCTGTTGGTCTCACCCATCTTTAATTGATAGCTCTGCACTACTCCTTCCCTAGTATCTAGGTGCACCAGAATGTGTGTAATAGCCATGCAACCAGTGTCCTGGTAAACCTTTTCATGATTGAGATACATCCCCATGTCATCTCTAATGCACCTAAAGATGTTCTCCACTTAGAATTGGAGTGGAAGGCCAGGGAGTTGAACCCATATCGGACCCGCTCCCATGTTTTCCTTCTCAGGATCAAATAGCGATGTCCATCGTTTTAGCAGGACTGGAGTAATTTCAATGTGCCAATGCTACGTGAGGACCCAATTCACCAGTTCCGGCTACGAGAAGATGAGTGCGAACCACCCCCTAGACAATGTGATGATCCCAGGTAGTTGCACCATCATATTCCCCTAAACCTCCAAAGTCCATTTCCTAAGATGAGCTGGGGTGTAATTCCTGTCATAGACCCTGCCCACCAGAATCGTGCTCTCCATTAGTGCAGCTTGTGCCATGGTTATCCTAGCCCCGAACATAAGGAGCCAACCACATTCCCTAACTTTTGAAAGCTTTGATTTTTTTACTCCCCCCATTCTTTTTTGTGAGTTTGTGGGTGCGCCCTCTAGTTGAGGGTTTTCGTCTGAGTCCGATGACCTATTTTCTTTAGGCCCAGTGTCCTGTTGAGAGATACCATCGAAGAAACCTGAGGAATGAGCTATGGTAGGGACCGAGTGTGAAATTCCTTCTGGTGTAGTTCCAAGTGTGTTGTAGAGAGGAGGCGAAGAGCCCCACACTTTCAAGGCTGTTCCACAAAACCTTATCGTTGATACACTCACATAGCCTTGAGGAATGTCTGCAACTGAGCATGTGTCCAGGACTGGAGCTTCGATGGTGATGAGATGGAGAGGAAGGGAGAGTGAGGGCCTTCACCCAGACTTAACAACCCATCCGAAACTGCTGTGGTCGGTTGCGAGCAATCCAAACCCTAGAGGGAAACCTCCATACCTTCCATTAGAATCGAGAGTTCGACCACCCGAACAGCTGATGGAATGGATGTGTTCGGTTCCTTCCCCATTCTTGACATGTGGTTTCCTTCTACCCAGATATCTGTTGGGGTCAAGGTGTCGGAGGAGTAGTCTAGCAGCTCCTCATCCATTCATAAACCAACGTCGTTGAAAAAGCAGTAAGTTGTTCTAAGAAAATCGGGTGAGAACCCTGACAGACGCTAACCCCTATTGAAAACTTTCAAGGTCCTTGGAGACTGGCTGATGATAACCCTTTTTCACCGTAGTAGTAAAAAACCATAACTGTCGTGGAAAGTTCAAATGACAAACCCCTTGGTTAACCGAGGTCGTTTACGACTTCTGACAAGAAACCAAAGTAAAACCTTGGGGAGAAGTTTTAATAATTAAAAAATGTCTACCAAGCCAAAAGTGAGGAACAGCCACATCCCGAACCCGTGAGCAAGAGAAAAAAAATATGAGACTTCGGGAGATGGGACATATGCTCCCCACTGTAGAGTGTTTTGGGAAAACTGAAGAAAACCCCTGTGGCTACCTCCCGCTATGGCTCAGGACCTGCAATAACGAGCAAACCCTAGCTCGACCATCGAATCCCTGTAGCGCCTTCCAAGAGACCATGTTTCACCCAAAACACTTCCTTCGTTTTATTATTCTCTTAGATCTATAATATTTATCTTAGGGTTTATATACCTTATGTTTATAATATTAATCCCTTGGGTTTAATATATTTCCCTTGTGTTTATATTATCAATTTGTTGGGTTTTTAATCCCTTAGGTTTTTAGTATTAATCCCTTGAGTTTATAACATCAATCCCTTTAGGGTTTATATAGCTTTCATTTCTAATATTAATCCCTTGAGCTTATAGTACCTTTGAGTTTTAGAATTAATCCCTTAGGCTTGTTTGGTTCATTTCCTTGGGTTTATAATATTTATTCATAGGGTTTATAATATTAATCCTAGGGTTAAATATAAATTGTTTGGGTTTACAGTCATGGTCATCCATGGTCCAATGTCACAATGTGCCAAAGATTGTCTCAATATGAAAATCAACCATGTTCAACCATGGTCCAACGTCACGTTGTGACAAACTTCATCTCAGTATGAAAATCAATGATGGTAAATCATGGTCAAGCATGTTTATTTTAGGGTTTATAACATTTATCTTAGGGTTTTTATACCTTAGGTTTATAATATTTATCCCTTGGATTTAATATTATTCCTGTGACATTTACAACTATATCAAGAGTGAAATTAATAGATGGTTTGTAGATTTCACCACCTTTTTCTTTTCAATATTATGCAAAAATGCAAGAGAATGTGAGAAGGGATTGGTTGGAAAGCATGAATGGTCGTGATCATTATCTTGTTGATTTGGATTGGTGCAACTTTTTTCATCAGTCTCGGTGTGTTTTGGAAGAGGTTGGCATTTAATAATTGTGTTCTAGTAGAGTGTTTAAAGTTGAATTTCCTATAAACCACATTTAAATTGTTGTTTGATTTTTATTGAATGCTTATTTCATAATTAATTAATTATTATTTATTAAGTGATTATTAATGTAATTGTTGTTATTATCTTTATTATTTATTTATTATAATAATAATATTATTATATCTAAAATAATAGTAATAATCTAATATTAATTATTATTAATATGGTTCTTATATTTATATTAATATTATTGATAATAATATTAATAACATTAATTCTTAATATTATTGATAATTGATATATGTGCTTATCAACGTTTATCAACCACAATTTTTTTTTTAACAAGAACGGTTATAGTGTTTCATTATCTGCTCGGCAAATGGCTACATATTTGGTTACAAAATGAGGAGCATTTTCCAGCATGCCTTTCTACCAAGAGGGGATTGGCTTTTGCTCTTATCCACTTCCTCTTTTTACAATTTTCAAAATGTTCTTTAGATGTTGATTGTCCTAGATGAAAGATGAAGACAAACTGATTTAAAGAGAACAGTAAAACATGTCTTTTCATGGAATAGGAGTCCACAAAGATTCCTTGTTTCTGAGAATAGTTCCAGCGTCTAAGTGAACTGCAATGTTTGCTTGAGTGTCTGCTGCTTTATTATTTGTTCTTAGTATATGAAAATATGTCAAGCGAAGCGATTTTGAAATGCTTTTGATTCTGGTAAGTAGCCTTGCTAGGTGCAAATCAGATGGGTTGGAGTTGGTCACCACAGCTCTTTTGATAACTTGGGAGTCTCCAAGAATGTTAGCTTCCCAAATTCCCAGCTCCTTGAGGAAGATTACCCCTTGCAAGAGGGCAAGAGCCTCAGCTTGTATGCTAGATGTATGGCCTAGACTCCAGGCAAAGTTATGAGAAGAAGTGTTGTCTGGCATAATAATGTGTCTTCCTACCTCGACCTTCCCTGGATTCCCTTTAGATGCTCCATCAAAAAATAGAGATGGAATTAATTGTTTGGACAGCCATTCCTGACAATCTCATTTTTCCTGATTTTCCAAACTTCAAGAGCTGGGGGTGAGCTTCTTGTATTATGGAAGCTAAGCTTAAGGGCAGTGCCCAGCTCTCTGTCTTGTTGACTAATATTTGAATCGTCATCTATGCCTTCCAACCACTCGTTTAATTGGCATTTCACTGAATTGGCTACTATTCTATGATCTTGGGCTTTGTCACAAAATATCCTCCTGTTCCTTTCTAACCAAACCTACCAACTAGAGAATTTTGGCAAAGCACTCCATGTTGATTTGATCTTTTTGTTTTTTGGTTGAACACCTAGATATCTGGCCATCCAGCCTACAAACAACTCTTGAACTGAGGTGGGAAAATTGAGATCGAAATTCCAAGAGTCCAGCAGCTCCTGCCAGACAGAGATTGTGTAGTTGCATTCAATCATTATATGGAGAGCAGTTTCAGAATTTGCCTTACAGAGAACACATTTGGACAGTCCATTAATTCCTCTTTTTTGAAGTCTGTCCTCAGTAAGAATTTTTTGATGGTTGAGAATCCAGCAAAACTGGTCAATTTTTGGGATAGATGGGAAGTTCCATATCCCTGCCCAGGGAGCTGGATTGGGAGGAACGTGGGGGCGCTCTAAAAACTTGAAGTATCCCTGCTTAACAATGTATCCTGAACGACTTTTCTCCCAACCTCTCGCGTCTTTTCTATTGATGTGGATAGGGGCCAGTCCGTGAACATGGGCTCTGAACGCTATCCAATCATTTTGCAGTTCGATGGGCACCGATAAACGCTTCCAGCTCGTCCAATAGTTCTCTGTCCATGTCGAGATATCCCACAGAGTGTGGACGTGAGCTGCCTCCAACCAGTTTCTTAGCGCTGTAAAATTTCTAGCTTCTTGCAAAGGAGAACGATCCATGATTTTGTCATTCCATAACTGTATTTTCTTACCGTTTCCAAGTATCCAATGAGCATGATTTTTAATCATCGGCGCTATTCTATTGATGAGGCTACTGAAGTGCGTTCTGAGCGAATTTTTTGGGTGATCTAAGCACCTGAGCCTTGAACCTCTAAAGTATTTCTTCCATAATGCAATCTGAGCCCAGCTTGGTTTAGGAGCGATTATTTTCCATACTAATTTGGCTCCCATAGCTAGATTTTTGGCCTTCAGATCTTTGAGGTTCAGTCCTCCTTCAAGATATGGTTTTGTGACTGTTTCCCAACTAATTAGAGAGAATTTCTTGTCATTTTGCTTGCCTCCTTTCTAGGAAAAAAAAAAAAAAAAAAAAAAACCAACCTGATTAATTCTTCCATCTTCTTTATAATTCCCACAGGTGCCAGGAGGACAACAACTTTGAAGATTGGAAGACTGTTGAGAACTGCCTTGATGAGTACTGCTTTGCTGGTGATGTTAAGCCAAGAGGATCCCCATGCTTGCATCTTTGCTTTGAATTTATCTAAGAGAGGAGCCTAGTCTTTGCTTGACGCCCTCTTATTGAAGATTGGCAGCCCAAGATATTTGAAAGAGGACCAGCTAGTGGAGGCTGTAAATCCCAAAAATCTAGCTATGGAATTTGCAGTGGAAGCAGGGATATTCCAACAAAATATCTGACATTTCCCCTTGTTTAGCTCATTGCCTGAGGTTTTACAGAATTCATCCAAAACTGCTTTGAAGTTGATAGTTGATTGTGGAGTTGCGGCTCCCAGGAGAAGGGTATCATCCGCAAAACGGGCATGGTTGATGCGCTTCACCCCTCTTGCAATGCACAACTCGGTGATAGCATGATGCTGCTTTTTATTCAAATAGAAACTAAGAACAAAAGCTTGAATGATGAAAAGGAGGGGTGAAAGAGGGCACCCCTGCCTCAGTCCTCTAGAGGCTTTGAAAAATTCAGTTGCCCTTCCATTCACCAGAGGGGCAATCCAAGGCTCCGAAATACAGGCTTTTATCCACTTTATAAAGCCTTGCCCGAATCGCATTTTAAACATTACATCAAACAAAAAATTATGACTAACACGATCAAAGGCATTAGCTAGATCGAGTTTGATGACCATACCTTTTTCCTTTCGATGTTGGCTGGAATGGATTTCCTCCTGGACCAGCACGAAATTATCCACTAGCTGTCTGCCTTTGATGAATCCCCCTTGATTGTCTGGGATGATTTTGGGGAGGAACCTTTTCAGCCTGTTTGCTATCACTTTGGTGATCACTTTATACCGAATGTTGCATAGTGAAATTGGACGAAATCTGCTGAAGGTGTTTGCCCCTTTTTCCTTAGGGATGAGGGCAAGAAATGTCGAATTTGTGCAGCCTCCAATCTTCTGACAGTCCTGTGATTTCTGAATCATTTTGAGGAATTCCTTCTCAATAATCTGCCAACAAGTTTGTAAGAATCTTGGAGTGAAACTCTCCAGGCCTGGGGCTTTATCTGGGTCCATGGCGAATAGAGACTCCTTGGTTTCTTTAAGCGTGATTTTGCTTTCTAGAGCCTGATTTATTTTGGATGTGATGAGCTTAGGAACAGCATCTAGAAGGCTGTTATTTTGATCTGCTCTGATATCTTCCCTGTAAAGTTTCTCAAAATGCTCTAAGGCTGCCTTTTTTATGTTTGTAAAGTCCCTTAGGACACTGCTTTCTTCTTTTATTTCTATGATGGAGTTCCGACCTTTCCTAGCTTGAGCTTGTTTGTGAAAAAAGGAGAAATTCCCGTCTCCAGCTTTAAGCCAAAGACTTCTAGATTTGAGCCTCCAGTACTCTTCTTCAGCCAGGCATGCTTTGTGGAAGGTTTGCTAAAGTTTGGCCTCCTTTTCCCGATCTTCTTTTGAAATTTCAGCTGTTTCAAGTTGAAGATGATGCCTTTCCAGTTCTAATTGAGTTTTTTTCCTTTCCTCGGCTAGATTGGGCAAGGTCTTGGCCCAATTTTTTAGCATGGCTTTCACTCTTCTGAGTTTTTCCTCCCACACAAAGAAGGCAGAACCCTTGACTGGGTTTTTCCAGCAGTCTCTGACCTTATCCATGAAGTCCACCTCCTTGATCTAGAGAGAGCAAAAAATGAATGGAATAGGCCCTAGATCTTTAGTGGTCAGCAATTCCAAGCTGATATGCTTGTGGTGGAAGTACTACTGTGCAGGATGCATGATCTAGCTTCTAATCCAATGAGTAGGAAGGAACTTTGCACCAAGAAATGGTCCAGTCTTGCCGCTATGTGCCCTGGTCCAGCCCTTTTGTTTGACCACGTGAACTTACCGGTGGATGGCTTGATATCAATCAGGTCCCAATCCTACATGAGATCCTCTATTGTTTCTCTTGCCGGGTCTTTGACAATACTGCCTCCTCTCTTTTATGATGGCAGGAGGGTGAGGTTGAAATCTCTTGCAATGATGATGTTCCCCAAATCTTCCAGGTTTGCCAGGTTTTCAATGGAGTCCCAGCATAACTTCTTTTCACCTGCATTATTAGGAGCATAAACATTGACCAGACTAATAATTTCTTTAGATTCTAAGTGTTGCAACTTTAACAATATCCAATGAGTATTTATGGATTTAGAGATGAGGCAGAACTTATTTGGGTTCCAGAGTGACCCAAGTCCTCCTAAAGCTCCCCGAGCCGAGGTTGCACGCGCTCCATATTTTTTCCAAAACTTTCTACTTGCTTGAAAAAAGGATGATTCCTCCATTTTAGTCTCCTGGATGAGGAGGATATCTGGGGTTTCCTGCCTTATCAAACTTCTCATCGCCTCTTCCTTGGCTTTGGATCCCATTCCCCCACAATTCCAGGAGATAATCTTCATTATTTACTTTTGCTGTGGTGAGCTCCTTTGGAGCCCTAGGTTTGCGCCTTCTTCGTCTTTGGAGTTTTTGCTAGGAGTTTCTCTAGCGTAGGCTAGTTGCCCTGGAGCTTGTCTTTGTATGTTTCTTGCTCCCTTTTTTCTTTTGTTGACATTCGACCTCTTGTAGCTCTTCTAGGGGTGGACTGCGAGTCCCCTATTTCCCCTTCTTCCTTCGATTCCTCGGATTCTTGGGTTTCCTCCTCATCCTCTGACATCTTTCCTTTGGATATCTCTGGCTCACTTTTAGATTTAGGTGGGGAGACTTCTTTCGGGGTTTCTGTCTCCTGGGTAATTATGGTTTCTGATCCAAGGATCTCATATCTGTTCCCTTGAATTTCCATGGGCGACTGCTGAGCAGGCATTGTTTGGGGTGCTCTGGTGTTAGCATTTGCGGACTTCCTGAAGGAAGTTCTGGATCTCTTCGCCTGGTTCCATCCTTCCTCCTTCCCTTTTTCTTCAACCCCTTTGGACGGGCAATCTCTAGCGAAATGACCGTAGACTTGGCACTTCCGGCATTTGAACGACAGCTGCTCATAGTCTAGTTTCTGAATATGTGTCCACGGACCCACCCTTATTTTGACAGCTTCTGGGAGACCGACCTCCAGATCCACCTCCACGCAAATTCTGGCGCAGTCATACTGGTCTCTATTGTTGGCCCTATTAATGAATTTCCCAAGGGTGTTCCCGATGTGTTTTCAGGGAATCCCGGTTCTAGCAATGAACCAAGAGATTGGGGAGTCTTACCCATACTGGGATTGCTGAAGGTACATCCATTGTCGGGTCGAAATCTGGCGTCCATTTGTTCAGGTACAACCCTTGAGGCCCCATGAAATAGGGTCCATTTCTGAAAATAAGGTCCTTGTCCTCTTTTTTTCTGAGAATTCAAATAGGAAGTATCCTCTTCCGAGGAAGTAAGATGTTACCTTGCCCTTGATCAGCAGAGCCTAGTTTCTGGAGACCCAGTTCTCTGTTGATTTAGGAGAGGGCCAGAGACCTGTAAACTGACCCACCAGGGCGCGTTCCGACAAAGAAAGAGCTACTTGGATTGGACCTTCAGGGAGAAGGGCGATCTCAGGGATGTCTTCGAGTCTTTTAACGAACTTAGTGGCTTCCACGACTTTCTTCTTGGGTAGAGAAGCCAACAAGGATCTAAAGGCCTTAGTAGCAAAGGATGGAGGAGGGGAGGAAGATCCCGGGGGGGATCCAGCTCCTCCATGGAGATCCAGCTCTAACCCTAAACGACCGCAGTTGGAAGGAAGGGAAAATGGCGGGCAATCTCTGGACGACCAGCCAGGAGAAGAGCCACTCGGTGGACCCACTCGCAGCTACCGAAGGAGGGATGAGGCCGCAAGGATCAGATCCGCAGGGAGCGATCCTCGTCGGCCAATCTTAGGCGATCTTGTCCAATGTTTATCAACCACATTTATTAATGTGGTTGTGGTGCTAATTTTATATAGTTGAATAGATTTAACACCATCAAAAACCCCTAAAACACTCAATATCTTGAAACTTAACAGATGTAACTGCAATTTTTTTTTTTTTTTCGAGATCATTCATTATAACCTCAATTTTAAAAAAGTTTTAAAACCCATTTATAATATTTTTAACTCCATTAACATTTATTATTTTATATTTAAATTGATATAAATTTTAATTTCATGATTTTAAAATAAATTTATTAATTTAACTTCTTAAAATATAATTTTCCATTAAAATTCAAATGAGATTAATAATATTAAACAATAATATTTAATAAAGATAAATATGAAGAATATATGGGCTTTGAAAATTAACAACTTCAGTCTAATACCATTAATACTCTATTTAGATTTTGAAAGGTTAATACTTCTCGAAAGGTCTTTGATTTGTAGATTGTCAAAGGTTTTCATTTATGCAACGAACAAACGCAAGGAACACGTAATAGATTAAATTAGAGGATGATATGTGGAAAATTTTGTAGGTTTTTTATATTGAAAAATGGAAAGATTTTCATTAAAATTAAAAAATAATTTAAGATTAAAAAAAGTTGTAGAAATTAAACAAAATATAAAATTAAAGAAAATATGAAACAAATTTAATAGAAAATTTGTGAATGTATAACTTATGGCATGTCTAGCAATGGAAAGTTTTTTGACCAATGAAAACAAAAGAAAGCACAAAGAGCAAAAATAGCCAATTTTTTTTTATGGCAACCTTCATATGAGAGCAAACACATGAATGCATCCACATTTTAACTAGTGAAGTATATTTGTTGTTGTTTTCCATTCATAAGTATTAATAAAACATATTTTTTTGAGACATGAGAATACTTATATTTACACTTATTAGTTTGGAAAGATATTATTTATAACTAATAAGTATTGAGAAATGGCAACAAGAAATTCCAGTTTAAATTTGTTTTCAAATTTAAACTGAGAATTAAAATAGGATTCTATTCTTATAGCAACTTGTAAATAGTTAATTAAGTTTAATTAGCTTAGGAATTTCAAGTTGGAATTTTTTTGGAAGTCATGTAAGTGTCCTCCATAAATTTTAGGGGTCTAATATGAGTTTAGATTGAGTTGTAATTAGATAACTCAGTTTATTGAGTTATAGACAATTAAACTAGTTCTAACTATTTGTTGAATTAGTAGATGATTAACAGTTAGTTAGTGCACTGGTGCATCCATAGGTGCTACTCTAGATAACTGAAGATTCTCTCATCGGAAACTCATGCATGTCAGTTCTGAGAAAAACCTAGTTGAAACTAGAGTGCAGGGACAATGTACTATTAGTTGTATGATTTACTGAGTTGTATAGATCATGCATGTAATTAGGAATTGGATTGCGCAGTTTTGGAAGCATTGGATTCCCATTAATATGGGCTATTCAACTTAGGATTTGCACAAAGAAATATGGGCTTGGCACACAATGGAAATTGGCTAAGTGTTGGCTAAGAGCGGGCTTGTGAGGCAGAGAGTAGAGCATAATTGTGCGGAATTGTTCTAGTGAGAACACGTTTTGTATCTTCACTCATATTTTTTATTAATGCAATACAAATAGGCGGGGTTTTGAGTAGTGGCTTTCCCCATAAAAACTTATTGTGTTATGTGTCATTGATTTGTCTTCTTCTTGTTCATATTGTTTTCATCGATCTTTTGGCTTCCGTTGGTTGAAAGTAGAAGTAGATTCTTGTATCTTGTTTTAGTAGATTACACGAGCTTGTGATTCCACAGGAAAATCTACAATAAGACCACAATGTAATCTAGTGTGTTTGTAGCCACTCTTAATCAATAGTGGTGCATTTGCAGCCACTACTAACTAATGACAGAGTTGATATTTTTTGGGATATATAAATAGATATATTACAACTTCTTTCTTTTTTTAATAAGAATTGGTAGATATTTATATTTAGAAAAAGATGTTGAGTTACACATGATTCAACAATAGTACAAAGAGATTATAAAGTATAGAAACCAAAAGTTAATTAACAAGAGAAAATTAGATTTCTGAATAGGGGCAAAAGACAACTAATAGATGTTCAAAACAAGTACATAAAAATTAACTATATGTAGCTTCAAAAAGACATTACAGCTATAGAAGTTTAGAATATATTAATTAGAAGAAGAAGAAACACCAAAATTGCATGGTGTCCTACAAGCTCTAATAAAAAACAATCCTTTGATGCAACATTAAGGTCTAGAAATTTAGGTTTCTCTGATTCCTATTTTTTCCTTGCTGCTAGGATTGATTAGATAATTGAGGGACCAACTACAAAATTTTGGGCCAGTAAAGTGATGATGAACAAAGAGTGACATTCAACTTCCATCTTTCTAACCTACCCCTTAGGTCTAACCAAATTATCCATGATGATGTTGATTTGTTCTAAGGCTGAGTGACCTTGTTCTTGCAACTATTGAGAGAGATATAAAATAGAGGCATGGATTTCCTCAATTTTAGAATATCGGTGTTACATGAGGCTTGAAGTTGGTCCTCAATGTCCATGACAGACCACTAGGAAGTAGTGCAACCTAAATGAAGGAGGTTGAGTATGATGAAAAATGAAGGAGATATGTTGGAGACTAAGAAAAATCAAGTGGGAAACAAAGGTATTTGCTTGGTTCAAACATAAAGCCAAATTTTCTCTAAGGTAGAGGGACCCAAGGAATCATAATCAATCTTGTGGATAAATAAGGGAGAACCATTGATGAACCACTTAATATGCCAACCATTGAGAAACATTCAATAAGACCTACAAACTAACAAATCACCATCATGGAATGATCGAGATTGAATCATTATATTATTTTTTTATCCATCTCTATGATTTAAATGTGGAAAATTTGGAGGAATTAGCTTATAGGGCCACTTTTACTAGCGAATCCTAGTTTGGAGTTGGAGTTTGAAACCTTTCAAAAGTGTTTTGAGGAATTAAATAAAGTTTGTTGGAGTCCAAAACTCCCTCTTATTCCAGAACCCCTAAAGTTATTCTACACTTAGATATCTTTCCAAGGGTGTAACAATGACAACAAATGAAATATATATGCAGTAGTTATGCCACCTTGAATTTAACCTTCCTATTTTTCCTTCGATGATTTTAGATAATGCCACACCATCCCTACTACTCATGGAAAGGGGCTAGCCACATGGGGAATATGAAGAAGACTCTAGAAGGGTCAAAGTTGTAACTTTAGCTGAGAGTTGAAGGATTCAAACTTAACCCCTAGTTGGTTATGGGACTATGTCATAACGAGGCCACTAGAAGGAAAAGGGGTCCATTCTAATGGACTGCATTTGTTTCATAGTAGACTAGAGTATATAAGAGTGGAGAGAGAGAGAGAGAGAGAGAGAAAGGGGTTTTGTGTTCTATAATAGCCCATGGGCCATAAGTCTCATGCAACTCCATAGAGAGTGCCTTTTCCTTTGTACTTGCATCATTTCCATTCCAGAAAAAAGAGAGCATAATAGCCTCACCTTCTAGCTAGATTTTGTCTCAAAAGGGTTTCCCAAAGCATATTTTGGTGTTCATTTTGATTAGTGTGTGTTTGTATTTCAATGTTATCTATTTTTGTCAATTTGTCTATTGCATGCATAACTAAAAAATTAGTAATAACAAATATGGCATCTAAAGGAACTAACCCTTTGTAGTATAGATTTGAATTTTACTTTAATAGATATATTGTGATGAATTTTCCAATGGAATATAAACAATAGTTTACAAATTATGGAATCCACTAAGCAGACAAACCACCAATATGAGAGCCATGAAGTCATTGAACCATCATCGAGAAGACAACTACACATAAAGATGTAGAAGATAAGAGGGAAAACCATAATAAGAAAGACACAAGTGGCTGAGAACTTGAAACTAAGAGGTAGCCTAATAACCAAGGAGTAGGCCTCTCCCACAACCAGTACCTTTTTTTTATCCTGGTTGGTCTCAAACACAAAAGAAATGAGCCGATTCTCTACAAATGAGAAATTCCACAATTTTGATCCCCAAAATATTCATCCCACCTGCATTAGGTGAGCTAGGGGTGTCAAATTCATAATTAAGATGTTGGATTTTCATAACATATATTTATATTGTGCCCTTTATAGTTGACTAAGACACTCCAATTGACTCACCTAAAAAAAAGCATATAAAAATAGAAGAAAGTTGCTCAAGAGGATGTCTTATAATCAACCCCACACATCACTTAATGATATATTTTACAAGAAATAACCATTGTCAACTTTGAATATAAAATATGAAGAAAAAGAATTAAATAAGATAGCCCAACAAGTACTTTGTGACATAACCAAAAAACGAAAATTGACTAGATAGGAGACATCTCTAATAAGGAAAGTCCTTGGGTCAAGGATTGGCCCCTCTTTCATTGAGGCTCATGGAAAAGAAAAAGTTTGTTTGTTTGTTTGTTTGTTTTTTTCTTTTTTTATTATTATTATTTTTTTTCTATGGAGGCATTAAAGTGAAAGGTCATGACTAGAAAAAAATGGATATAGGAAGAGAAAAGAGATAGACAAGATGATAAGAAATAAGAGTCCAACACAACTAGAACTTGGCTTCTAGGCACCAACAAAAACCAAATAAACCCAATAGATAAAACATGAAAATGTAGTTTCGTGAAATCCTATAACAAATAAAGTTCCTTCAGTGTTGATTCATATAGGTTTGATGGAAGAATCACCCCTGATTCATCCCATAAAGTAGCCAAACAAATCTCATCCAACTGAGAAGATAAGAAACAACAATCAGCCTAGTCGAAAGAGCACACATAGTTGGATATGCATGAGAATACTTAGTTTGATGCAAGGAGAGAACAATTGACTATGATGCATAGGAAAAACAATAACAATTGAATGAAAAAATTAATGAACAACATTTAGAAGATGAGAGTCAACGATAGTTGACTTCAAGAAAAAAAGAAAAAAGAAAAAAGAAAAAAAGAAAAAACCAACAACAACAACAACAATTTGAACATGAAGATGAATACAAGCAATAAATAGAACAACAAAATCAAGAACACCAATAGTTGGATTAGGAAAACAAAGAGTAGCAACAAAAGTCATCTAGTCTACTCAACGACCAACCAATTGATCAGGAAATGTTTGACCAACTGGACTTGAAACATACGTAGGAGTAGCAATACTAATAATAGTAAGAAAAAGAGCCAATCATAGAACAAGTAATGCAACAACAAAATCCATATGAGTATATTGAGCCTTAGACAAACCATGGGCTAAAAAACCCATATGATCAATCAAATACAACAACTGATGGTTAAGGACAATAAACAATGAAAGTTACCATGCCTATGCCTATAGTGACATATGCTTCATATCCACTTCCAATACTCTGCCTATTAGATTCAGTGTAGCTTCTAAAGTTAACACTCAAGCTCTCAAGCTCCAAGAAAAGAATGACTTGGAAGATCAAATAGCACTTAAACCACAATTGGCATCATTTCTCCTCGAGATTTCTTTTTTTCAATCCAAGTACATCAAGATCTAACTTTCCATCTCTAGGGCAACAAGTATCGACACCAACAACAAAGGTAGGAGTATCAAATTGGTTGTAAGGAAATAGACAAGCAAGACGTGTCAAATTTATAGGGGGAGACATGCTACTTAGTCAATCACACACCTAGCCATAAAACATTCCTCAAGAGCTTTTTTAGTAGCCCATTCCACCAAAAGCACTAAATACTCATACAACATCCAGCACCCATCCCATAAATATTGATTGACATTGAGAATACATGCAAATCACTTCAACATCAAATTGTTCACCCTCATGATTGCTTCAATTTTTTGTTAATAAAGTGCTCTCTTATTTTGTAATTATAAGTACACATCTCCCTCTTCTTTAGGGAAAAGAAGGATTTGAGGGTGGGGAAGATGTTGGAGGGGTTAGTCAACCCTGATGAATAGACCTAATAGTTAACTAGATTAAAGAATAGTCAACTAAAGAGTTATAGTCAAGTATGTAATTTGGTCAACCACTAAGTTGATTCAACTAGCCAAGGAAGTTTAATAAGTAGTCGTAACTACCTTGTAACCAAAAGTAGAGTACAAATATGAGCATGAATGTAACAAAGAATGGTTGTTGTTGTGGTAGTATTATAATATGAAGCGCTTATTGCTAATATCCTTATTACATTTGTTCTCATCCTTTCTTCAATGTGTGTGTTGTACATTACAATATAATAGTTGTATATTGCTATGTATGAAGGAATATTAGTAACTTCTACACACAAAGCCCTAAATTACAATAACATGAATACACAAGTACTTTTTGGCTAAATAAGATGTAACAACACCCCATTACCCCTTGGGGTGCATATTTCTAATCCAATTCCTCTTGCTCTGTTAGAAGAATGGGATAATTTTTTTTTTGTCTTTTATCTTTTGAAACTTCAACGGTTTGGATTATTTATGATTACCATTATTCTTCTTCTACTCTAGAGTATTATAACTTGACTACATGTATGTATAGTTAACCAAAGTATTCACACACACACACACACACACACACACACACACACACACACACACACACACACATATTATCTAGAGTTGCACCCTTCTAAATTATTTATATTTACCTTACTTCTTATTTTTGGTCACAATATGTCATGGACTTATTGTATGCCATGCCACCACAATTAATGAACCACAAACCATAATTATATCCCTGGTACTTATAATGGTTTTCCATGTTGCTTCACTCGAGTGGTCCCCACCGTCGCCCAAGCCTCACCACGGTTACACCTTGTGCAGAATTCACATTGATCGACGACCCATGATACATTCAAATGGGTCAACATGCATTCTAACGGGTCAACATGCCCTAATGTTAACAAGGGCAGGGGTGGTGCATAAAGCATTTTATCAAAACTACCCATCTCAAGAGATTCTATGGTAGGGATCAATTCCAACACTCTCCATCACATTTTTTGAAACCACTGCAAGGGGTGTCGAAAAAGGTGGTATCAGGTTTCCAAAACCACTTACGAGTTGTGGATAGGTGCATAACCATAATATGGGCCCTATCTCTCCAACCTCTTCCATGGCATCGACGTGCCATGCCATCCTAGTCCTGCCACAAGTTGTTGACAATTGAGTGGTTTGTTTCCCCTACAAGGAAACATTCTCCTACAAAGAATTCTCACTCCAAAAATATGACTCCCTACAACAAGTCATGAAAAGTTCAACATAAAATTGACTCACACATCAGGTCCTTGTATTCCACTTGAAAACCAAGCACAAAATTTACAACAACTCCACATTGAAGTAATGAAAAAAGCTTCTCTCTTGAACACATAATGAGAAAAGACTAAAAAAGTTGCACTAAAAAATAATAGTTGTTGTAGATTGAATAAGAAGGTTGGAAAACCCCTACAAGGTTCTCTCCATGCTCAAAATGCCTTCAAACTACTTACAAAAACTATGATTGTCTCCGACACTAAAAGATTCAACCCTACAAAAAGTCTATCACAAAGTGCTCAAATTAGAAAACTAAGGCTGCCATTAAATCTAGGACACTCAAAAACCCCCATATAGACTCTTCTTGAGCTCATAAAGGTTCAAAATTGAGCATGTCATGCTTCTCCAAGCCAAGCTCTGTTATCTGTCCTGCAATCTGGTCAAACCTGCAAACTGTGCAACATTTTCACCCTTTAAACAACTCGGGAAGCGACAATTTCACCCGCAAAAGGTGCATTTTGTTGCCTCATTAAAATGCCCAATAACCCCTATACACAATAATAGGGCCACATGGAGCGCATACAGCCAGGGGCTGGGGCCAATGGTCTGCCCCCGCCGACACTGGCTCCTTCTTCGTTGGAACAAGATCATGTGGTGTGCAACGTGGCTAGGGGCTGGGGCCAACTACCCATGCCCTTGAGGATAAATTCCTTCCTTTCCACCTTCAGTTATGTAGACGTCCACATGACTAGGGGCTGACCTTAACTTCTATCCCTGTCAAACTCGGCTCCACGCCAAGTCATATGGCGACCATAGCACCAGGGGCTAAGGCTGAATCCCCGCCCCAACTCTTATAGAACCTCTTGTCTCTGTGGTGGTCGCGTGCCTACGTTGTGACCAGGGGTTGGGTTTGGTCCCTGCCCCCACTCTACTACTAAACCAAGCTAGGGTTCCGTGGCAATGTTATGACTAGGGGCCAGGGCTAACGCCTGACCCCTCTCCTCCAATGTGAAATCCATGTCACATTAAATATATGTTGAGACCATAGTTCATTAAGAACTAATGTTGTAGTGCGATGGTGGAGGCCAAAGCTTGTGTGTGGAAGGCCTTGGGGACTATAAACAATTTTTTTACCAGTGACGAGGCACCATGTGGTGGCCTCTGGTTGAGCCATGTGGTGACCTTCTATTAGACCACCAAAAACAACTTCGTCGAATCAAATAATGCAAACTCATATCTATATGGATTGACACATGGCGGGATGTTATTGGCCCTCTGTATGCCCATTTGACATGCTGATGTCATCATGACATCAACAGTATGGACTACCTAATCAACCCACCTGTAATTTGTTTTTGTTGGTCAAAAACTTCAGAATGTCATAATTTCTTCATATGACATCGGATTGAGGCAATTCAAGCGTTGTTGGAATCAGGAAGACGAACACTACTAATTGACACTAGTTTTAGGAGATTCTAATAACTTTAATGTTTGAACCTATTTTTGATCTCCAGATCATACCTCCCCACTAGAAACTTTTGAACCCCAAAAGTTTATCTTGTATCAGTCAATAAGTGAGGAAAAAGCTCATCAACTTTATCGATATCAATCCTTCTTTTTCTATTTCAATTGGTGCCTTCGAGCTCCAATCAAGGTACTCCACCTTGCCTCTACATGAAGTCCTTATCTTCATGTCAAGAATTGAGCCATAATTCTTCTAAATATGTAGGAATAAAAAACTTTGATGGATGGAATCTGAACATTCTCTCCAAAACCATATTTTTTTGGCTCAAACAAACTTCATCTTGAAGTCCATTTTTGCTGAATAAAAACTTTATTTTCCATCTTGGAAATCAGAAGCACCTCAATGTTTTCCATGCAATGATTCATACTTTGCTTTAGTGTCCTCAAACTGCACTTGCACTCTTAGGTACACTGGCTACATTTATTCAATGGCATACTTGGCTTTGTCCACATAATCATGGTCATCTTCTGCAAAATATTTATCAAAGAGTACATTCACAAATGAGCTTCACATCGAAACACCTGTATTAGCGAGTGTTGGACACAACTGTAGACATACTGGACGACATAAAAATGCTCATCCCAAAATTCCCTGAAACAATTGGACTCATCATCAAGATAAGACAACATAACATGTCAAAGAAAACACACTTGTTGCAAAGAAGTGTTTGTACATGAATTCACTTTACAAGTACCCAAACGAGAATATACAACAACTATTTATAATTTTACAAAGCAAGCAAACTATGCAAAAATAATCTACCCGTCCTTTGCCTATTCCAGGCTTATGGGTTCTTTTTCTGCACCCGCTCTACTTTGAAGACTACTTTAGGAACTACATCAGTTTCCACTTTTCCACCTATCATTTTTCTTGCAATGGATTGCATGAGTTATTTTTCCTTCTTGGGACGAAGTTCCGAATGAAGTTTCCAACACCTTTCATCTGATGCCCATTCATGTTACAATGGGTACAAAAATGCTTTCGCTTGCTCATAGATAAGGAAGTCTTCAAACTTGAGAGAGGTTCCTCATGCTTTATTCCAAGGATTTGGTCCATTTTCTTGACCATCTCTTTGTGTTTCTCACAATTAGCCACACAATGGTCATCTGCATCGCAAAATGTGTGAGGAAACATGTCCCATAAATAATCAAAATCACCAACATTTTTAAAATCCCCATGACACTTATACATGTCCTTTAGGATGTGACTTTGACAATGAGGACTAGACTTTGCATATCCTTTGAAACATTCATCTCTCTTTCGAGAAAAAATTCCATTATCACTACCATCTTGGTGTGACATATCATCACTTTATGATTTCTTTGCCTCAACAAATTTAGAGCACTCTCCAAACTCTCCATGACCATAACCAATCCTTCATATCGTGGACTCTTCTTTACCTCGATAGGATTAGTGATACCTTGGACATTAATTATGAGGCCTCCTCCTTCATAACCCATCCGAATCAAAAGCTTCATACTAATACCTTTGGTATGCTTTTCAAAGGCTGCAAAAGGTATGTTATCAACATAAAGTGAAGGAGCAGAACTAGATATGCTAATTACCTCCATTGATTTGTCACCCATATTTTTTGTTTCAGATGTTGACGATGAATTAGATGATGACTCATGCCACCCAATTTTACCAATGGGCACATAAAGAGAATATTTTAGGGGCTGACAAAAATCACAAGCATCATTCTCAACATAGGGTCCATATCCCGTATTTGGACCATGCCCACAAATTGGCTTCATCTTGGAGGGATTCTTTTCTTCTTCTGGAATGGAACTCTCACCAATCTGTTCCTCCAGTGCATGCTGCAACTGAAGGTGCATTTTCCTCTCCTCCTCCTCGACAACTTCAAACAATCTCCTTAGCTCAACATTCTCTATTCAAAGATATAAACTAATCTCCTCTAACTCTTGGAGTCTTTCACACTTCAACTTCTTTCCCATACTTGCAACTTGGTCAGAACCCACTTTGATACCACGTGATCTGTAAAATTGGAGGAGAACTTCTACTCTGAAAAAACTGGTCGTACTGTGATGATTTACGAGTAAACAAAATGGGTCTTTAAAAGGTAACAAGTTACAAAACCTCTTCAGGATGGTGAGTTAGTTTTTCACATGAAATTTGAAAAAGTACACATTAACGTGCAACTCAAACTGACAACCATGAAGAGAAGAAACCAAAATTTGGTGACGGAGTTCACCCCTCCTGGGCTACATCACTAAGTCTGCTCCAACAACTAGACTGCTCTATTGGTTTCAGTGGCAAATGAGTACATACAAATTGTTGACAATTGAGTGGCTTGTTTCCCCTACAATGAAACATTCTCCTACAAATAATTCTCACTCCCTACAACAAGTCATGAAAGGGTCAACATAAAAAGGACTCACACATTAGGTACATGTACTCCACTAGAAAACCAAACAAAAAAATGTACAAAAACTCCACATTGAAGTATTGAAAAGAGCTTCTCGCAGGAACACATAATGAGAAGACTTAAAAAAGTTTAACTACAAAAATAAAAATTGTTATAGATGAAATAAGAAGGTTGGAAAACCCCTACAAGGTTCTCTCCATGCTCAAAATGCCTTCAAACTACTTCCAAAAACTATTATTGTCTCTAGAAATAAAAGACTCAATCCTGCAAAAAGTCTATCACAAAGTGCTTAAATAAGAAAACTGAGGTTGCCATTGAATCCAAGATGCTCAAAAACCCATAGCTAGGCTCTTCTTGAGCTAAAAAAGGTTCAAAATTGAGCAATTTATGCTTCTTCAAGCTAAGCTTTGATATCTTTCTTGCAATTTGGCCAAACTTGTAAACTGTGCGACATTTTCACCCTTTAAACAGTTCAGGAAGTGACAATTTCACCTGCAAAAAGTGTATTTTGTCGCCTCATTAAAATGCCCAATAACCACTATGCGTAATATCGGAGCCACATGGAGCACATATGGTTGGGGACTAGAGCCAACAGTCTGATCCCATTGGTGCTAGCTCCTTCTTCGTTAGAACAGGGTCATGTGGTGCACAACGTGGCCGAGGGGTTGAGGCCAACTGCCTGCACCCTCTAGGCTAGCTCCCTTCCTTTCCACCTTTGGTTATGTAGAGGTCTACATGACTAGGGGCCAACCTTAAATACTGCCCTTGTCAGACTCGGCTCCATGCCAAGTCACATGGCACCTATAACACTTGGGGTTAGGGACGAATCCCTTTCCCCACTTCGGTAGCACCTCTTGTCTCATCGGTGGTTGAGTTCCTACGTTGTGACCTAGGGCTAGAGATGGTCCCTGCCCCCACTTTGGTACTACTCCAAGCCAAGGTCATGTGGGTTGTGTTGTGACCAGGGGCCAGGGCTAACACCTGACCCCTCTCCTCTAATGTGAAATCCATGTCACATTAAATATATGCAAACATAGTTCATTAAGAACTAATGTTGTGGTGCAATAGTGGATGCCGAAGCTTGTGTGTGAAATTTCATGGGGTCAAATCCCATTGAGGCCTTTAGGCCTATAAACAAAATTTTGACCAATTACGAGGCACCACATGGAAACCTCTAGTTGGGCCACGTGGCGACCTTCTATTAGACACCAAAAACAACTTCGACCAATCAAACAATGGCAACTCATACCTGTACGGACCGACACATGGTGGGATATGATTGGCCCTTCATATGCCCAGTTGGAATGTTGATGTCATCATGAAATCAGTAGTACAGACTTCCTAGTCAGCAACCTAGTCAGTCCACCTACAATTTTTTTTTTATTGGCCAAAAACTTCAAAACATCATAACTTCTTCATACGACGTCGGATTAAGGTGATTCAAGTGTCATTGGAATTAGGACAACAGACACTACAACTTGACACTAGTTTTAGGAGATTCTAAGAACTTTCATTTTTGAGGGTATTTTTGATCTTTAGATCAATAATAGCCACCATGAAGCACATGGTGCCAAAAGGACCACGCGAATATTGACATTCCTCAAGGAAACATGGATTCCTCCCTTTGAGTCTGACTTCAAGAATCAATCTTATATACAAGCATTCGATGGATAACATGGTGGAATTATGAATACTCCCTTTTTAGGGACACGAAATCCCATGCATAATTGCACCAATGGTTGTTAGCCACCCTCTGACGCAAGCTTGGTGACTTCTTAAGAGCCTCCAATACACACACCGAATGCTGTAGTGATACTTGGCATGTGTTGCAGATACTTGGGGACCATATGGATACATGCTTATGGATAATTGTTTTCTTACATCACGAGCAGAGTCATAGTGAGAAATATGGCTCTCAAACCCATGAGTTTCATTGCAAAGAACACATATCAAAGGTGAAATCTTATGTGAATTGCAGGAATATAAATTTTAGTCACTCTAGCTAATGAGGTTATGCCTTACACAACACAAAATATAGATTTATTGGCCTAATATCTGAATAAAATGAATGTGTCGACCCTGTTATCACCCCAAGAAACTCTCCTAGGTTGTATCTCATAGATGCTCAGGAACATTACAAACTCAACAAAATATTGGAAATTGATGAATGGAAGGAATGATGCAAATTCAAGCCAGATAACCATTTCTACTATGCTTAACTCCAAACATGGGTGAACACCCCCAGACTACAAGGCTTTAGACCACCAATCACTCACAGTTTGAGGATTAAGTGAATATGGAGAATACTGACCACACCAGCAGATGCATAAGACCAAGTGATGGCTGGCTACAACCAGTAAAGAGGTCTGCAAATCTATTTCCTAATGCACAGACAGGATGACAGCTCTCTAGCATTAAGATAACAAAAACCTGCATAACATATTCAATGGTACATACTAGATTCCAACACAGAGGTGGGATGACAACCCCTCAAATGCTAAATATCAAGAGCACATGAAAAATGCATAACAGGCACAACCTAGAACAAAGAAGAAGTGGAAAGTGAGCAATTAACAACAAAAGAAGCTTGTATTAGCTGAAAATGAAGACCAGACGCTGCAAGTATCAAAGTAGTCACAGTCTCCAGAAGTTGAATCTTACATCAAAACCAGAACCATCAACCATCATCCCAGATTACATCTGTTTTTAGGTATATGTAGTAGTTTGATTACAAATGTTCTATTGTTCTATGCATGGAGGGGTCGTAAATGACCACCAACCACTTTAATTATCTGATATGGGTCTCTGTTGCAATCTGATTGTTTTAATGAATTAATTTGACATTCTTTGGTGTTCTGTTGTACTCCTTGAGCAGGTGGAGTAAAATATGAATGAAATTCCATGCCTGATGAATGTTTTAACTGCTCGACGCTTTGTACCTTTTCATCCTTTGGCCATCCTTCCTTGAATGCAGTAGTTGAAGTAGTAACTACGTAGAGTACTTGGTAGCTGATCACTGTTGTCCTTCTCAGGTACATGTTGCAGGTTTGGAGCATGGAAACTTCATGGTGGATGAACAAAATGGAGGAACAAAACTAGCCATCGGATTGAGCGAATCAACGGCGGAGATCTCATGGTGGGAGAAAGAGGGAGGTACGTGAGCGGGACAAATGCAGGCCGTTGGATCTTGGGCAGCTGATCCAACGGTGATAGGGAGCAAAAGATGCAGGGGATTTAACTGCTGGGAAGATGGTTTTGAGCGGCGGGCGGTATTGATCGCATCGCCGTTGGGGAGAAAGTGGTAAAGGCACGTGGGTCAGCGATCACGGTTATTGCATGACACATGGTGGATGGGACAGGGGAGAAACCTCTTTTCACACGGGTTAAAGTGTGGGTAAGTTTTAGTCATGGGGACAGCGAATGAAGTTGGATTGTGCGGCAGATGATCGAACGGTGAAGGAACTGAACAGGGTTTAATGCACGGGGATGCGGCGGAGACTATTGGATCAGCACTATTGACGGCGGGGGTTAACACACATGATTTTTGATTGATGCGATAGGGAAAGACTATATGGAGCACGTGATTATATGGATAAGGTCACGTTACAGAGTTTAAGTGCCCAGGGCTTAAAGAAAAGGGGCTTATGCCGAGAAATTAAGAAAACAGAGATGGCGGGAGGGCAAGGAATGGAGAAAGATAACTGCCAGGAATCCTTCTGCGCACAATCAAGCAGACCAAGCCCGACTCTAACCTTAGGAGATGATCTTTGTATAGCAGAGCTAGCACTGGCTCCTTTTGGGGATGAGATCCTCCCTATGAGGTCTCAAGAACCTGTAGATCAATGCCTTTATACAAAACAAGCTTAAAAACATTTCCTAGTATTCCATTGGGCATGGAGTTTGACTGATCCTAAACTAAAATTGATAAAACAAAATATTTACAAGTTTAAGGCCCAAAAGACCTTAAACACCATAAATTTTCAGAAAATGCCCATTGACAGGGCCATCAAAAACTGCCTCTCCCTCCATACTTTGCAGTATGAAGGTATAGTTCCCTTGGATCTGAGAAATAATGAAAGGGCCTGCCCAGAAAGCATCAAACTTCCCATGGTTTCCTTTCTTCTCTTTTAGTGCATCCCACTTTAGAACCAAGTCTCCAAACTAAAAATTATCTGCCTTTGTCCTTTTGTCAAAAGCTTCCTTGATCTTTTTCTGATGTGCTGCAGCCTTCTCAATCAGCTGTTCTCTGATTTGATGTACCTCTGTTAAATCAGTGATCCTTTTAGCCATGTCTTCTTCCTCATTTTGTTCTGTTTGTAGAAACTTTGCCACAGGGAGGGTAAGCTGTATTGGAAATACTGCCTCTGTGCCATACACCAGCTTGAATGGAGAATTCTCTATGGATCTCTTAATGGTCACTCTGTCAACCCAAAGTGCATATTTGAGCTTGGAATCCCAATTCTTTTTGTTGTCCTCCAACAACTTCTTAATTATCCTTATCAAGCTTTTGTTGGAATATTCTGCTAGATCATTACCTTGAGGATAGTATGAGGTGGAATGAACCAATTTAATACCCAATGAATCACACATATCCACCAATTCTTTTTCCCTAAAGGCCGCTGCATTATCTGTGACTAATTTATTTGGACAACCAAATCTACTGAAGATATTTTCTGTTAAAAACTTCATGACCACCTTATGATCAGCCTTCTTGGTAGGGATTGCTTCAATCCACTTAGTGAAATAATCAGTGGCTACTAATATCCATCTGTGCTGGCCATTGGAATGTGGGTTGATTTATCCAATAAAATCCAAGCCCCACTGCTGAGAAGGTCCTTTTGCATGTATTGGTTTTAAGGGCAGGGACTTCAACTTCTGTTTCCCTTCAAATCTTTGGCACCTGTCACAAGATTTAATAAATGAAAAGACATTAGAAAATAAGAAGGGCCAATAATATCCAGCTCTGAGGATCTTATGAGTTGTAGTCTTCCAATAATGATGCCCTCCACATATGCTGGAGTGTAACTGCTACATGACTTCTATAGATTGCTCTTTGTCCAAACACCTCAAAAGCATTCCAGATGGGTCCCTCCAGTAGAGCAGATCTTCATTAATGCAATATTTTGCTGCCCTGAGCTTAATATTTTTGGCTTGACTTTGAGTAAAGCTTGGAGGGATTTCTAGCTTCAGCAAGAATTTAACTATTGCAGCATACCAATCACAAGAAGCTAGATTTTCTACCACTGACTGCTTTCTTTCTGATTCAGCTGCTTCCTTTTCTTTTGTTGGACCATTTTCTGCATTCAAGCACATGAGGTTTATGTCCAATGTTCTGCAATTTTCCTCAGCTAATAGTCTGGCAAGACCTTGACCTCTAACAAGCTTAGTGGGCTTCAATTCTATATTAAACTCAATTAACTTCACAATCCATTTAGCCCTTCTTCCATCAGCATCAGGCTGTGTTAGGACATCTTTTATTGCAGTAGAGAGTACATATGCAATTATCTTGGAATGCAGAATGTAAACTCTGAAAGCTTTTAAAGATTTGATAAGAGAATATGCTTGTTTCTCAATGATATCATACCTTAGCTTAGCATCCCTTAAGGTCTTGTTGAAAAATGCCACTGGATGCTCAGAGCCTTCTTCATCTGCTTGCAATAAAACTGCTACAAGGGTATCCTCAGAGGAAAAAGAAAATATATGGAACTCCTTGCTGTAATTTGGACTGATTAATGTGGGAGCTTCCATACTGGCTTTCTTAATGGAATCAAATGATTTTCTTGCTGCTTCATTCCATTTGATCTCTGATCCCTTTTTCAACATGGAGGTGATATGCTTCACGAGTTCTGCAAAATTTGGTATAAACCTCCTCACAATGTTTATTTTTCCCAAAAAGGATTGGATATCTTTCTTCGATCTTGGGATAGACAAAGTCTGTATTGCTTTTACTCTTTCTAGGTTAATTCAAACACCTGCAGTGGATACAATATGTCCTAATAACTTGCCTTCTTCTAAAGCAAATTGTGACTTCTTAGGATTGATTGAAATCCCAAACCTTATGCACTTCAAAAACACTTTCTTCAAATGTTGTAAATGGTCATGATGGTTGCTGGAGTATACTGTTATATCATCAAGGTAGATAAGGACAAATTTATCCTTCTCTCCCACAAATGCTATATCCATACCTCTCTGAAAGGTAGCTCCAACATTCATCAGTCCAAAAGGCATCTTGGCATACATAAAAGTGCCCCAAGGAGTGGCGAACGCAGTCTTCTCTTGGTTATCTGGATGTACAAAAATCTGATTAAAGCCTGAAAATCCATCCATGAAAGACATCACTTTGGCCCCTGAGACCTTTTGCAGCAAATGCTCCATCTTGGGTAGAGGATAGTTGTCATTTCTAGAGCATTTCGTTAAGTTTCTGAAATCAACAAAAGTCTGATTTCTCCACTTTTATTCCTCACCACTACTAGGTTGGCTACCCATTTTGAATATCTAAGGGGGACTATGATTTTGGTAGCCAACAATTTCTTAATTTCTTTCTCAATCAGAGGAAGGAACAAAGGGTTTATTGGCCTCAGCTTCTGTTTGAAAGGTATGGTGTCTTTCTCTAAAGGGATTTTATGCTGGATGATCTTTTTATCATATGTTTTTAGATCACTATATTCCCAGGCAAAGACATCAGCAAATTGCTTCATTAAATTGAAGTATTCAGAACTTTGGTCAGTAGACAGATGGGTTGACAGATTTATATATCTAGGCTGACCTGGACTCCCTATATCATGCTTACAGACTGCATATTGGTCTTCTTTTTGAGCAACCTTGTAAGGGATATCATTTTGGTCAAACAATATTTCTAAAGGAATTAGGCCCTTAGGTATATGGTTACTAGGCAATTGGACAATACTATCTTTACCAATTTTATTTCTAAGCTTAGATTGGGGATTTTCTTCCAAGGCTTCATTCTCTTGGTCAATTTGCATTTCAGAGAATTCATCAATGACTTGCAAGAACCTATTCACTTCATCATCATCTTCAAAAACTTTCCAATGTTGGACATTATCAGGCAAGGACGGTCTGTACTTCATTTGGACTTCATAAACAAGTCTGGGAGGCATGAGAGGGATAAACATGATAGCAGACACTGCAAGGGAATCAGTGAGCTGATTTTTGGCTTTAGGGATGTATGAGATACAAAAACTATCAAAAGAGTCCTTGAGTCTCCATACCTCATCTTTGTATTCTTTCAGCCTTGGGTGCTTTGCTTGAAATGTTTTATTTACCTATTGAATGATCAGATCAGCATCTTCAAATACCTTTATGTTCTTGATTCCTCTGTCTTTAGCTGCATTCAGGCCCAATATAAGAGCCTCATACTCTGCTATGTTATAGGTGACTTGGAAGGCCAACTTAAAAGAAAACTGCACGCTTTCTTGTTTTGGGGATACTAGCACCACCCCTGCTCCTGCAGTCTCCCTGGAACATGCTCCATCAAAGAACATCTCCATAACTTGACTTCCTTGTTCTTCCTCGGCCTGAACTATTTGTTTCCTGAGTTGCATTGAGG
Organism: Pinus taeda; assembly: GCA_000404065.3. NCBI lineage: Eukaryota > Viridiplantae > Streptophyta > Pinopsida > Pinales > Pinaceae > Pinus > Pinus taeda. The sequence continues at coordinate 70,785 of APFE031606571.1, forward strand.
CCTTATGAGATTCTTCTATTTGGAGAATACATGCTCCAAAATCAGTGTCCACAACATAAATATGATGATTAGAAGGATTCTTTTCATCACTGATGACGTAGGCCAGCTGTTCTTCTCTGTACAATCTCCTGCTTTCTCCTCCAAAGACTGGGATAGTGGCATAAGATAGATCATTCTGTAATGTCCCACCTAGTCTCTTAATCCATCCTCTGGACATCAGCATGCCAAACTTGGGAGGGACATCTGCTACCACAATGTCCATCACCATGCTCTTCATGGGAAATTGAGTTAGGGTAATGGCTAAATCTTTTATTAGTTCCAAGCATTTCACTTTCCTTGAATCAAATGAGAATAGATCTTGGTATGGTCTAGTGATATCAAGGCCTAACTCTTCCATGACAGCTTTCGGCATTAGATTTTGGCTAGCCCCTATGTCTAGCAGGTAGTTGTGAAGGATTTTATCATGAATGGTCAAGGAGACATAAAAAGATGGAGAATTATCATTAGCAGGCTCAGTCATAGGGCTTAGCACAACTGCAGGTTTATCATCTTGCAAATTGACAAAGTTAGTGGAGGTTTGTGTGGCTTTCAGCTCAAGGGCTTCAAGGATAGGCTTTCTAAACACTTCATTCTTTACAAGTTCTAACAGAGGCACAAATATTTTTAACTTTTGGACTTCTGCTTCAAAGCTAAAAGGGGAAAGGGACTTGTCAGGACCTCTTACCTCTTGAACTGGTGCTTTGGGTATGATTGGATCAGTTGCTGGTTTCTTCTATCTAGTATTCTGTGACTCTGTTTGGGAAACAACTTTTTGGGCAGGGTTCTCCTTGGAATTGTTTTCTTGTGACCTCAGATTATATCTTTGTTGTTCAGTAGTCTGCAGAACAACCGCTCTGTCCCACTCTTGACTGTCTTGTTCTTGTAGCAAAGATTCTTCATATTCAACCAATGTCAAGAAGGCAACACTGCCTTTATCTTCCATATAGTGAATTTCATCCTCATCTTCAATCCGTTCCTCCTCCATGACTATATTTTGAAAAGGAGCTTTAACTTTATTTTCTTCATTTAGTTCTTTACCCCTATGCATTATTTGTAGCTGTTCATTTTCTCTTCTAAATGGATTTGAGTTTCTTGGAGCAAATGTGTTCTGCTGCCTTGTTTTTCCTAAGTTCTATTCAACCTTCAGCTTAGATATCTCAACAGCCAATGACTCTATCATTCTAGTCATTTTTTCTAATTTAGGCTCTGAAGATGAAGCAGAGGAAGAAGAAGCCTCACCTCTCTGCCTTCTTCTGTGAGCATGACTTTTAAGTTTTTCTGCAGCCATAATATTAGATTCTACCTCTAGGGCTGCATCTTGCATATATGCTAGAGTGGCACATCTTCTTTCTCTTAACAATAAGCAAAAATCAGAGTCAAAAGCATTGACATAAGTAAGTTTGGCTAAGGTAGGGGTTGGCTTTACCTCAGCTGGTATTTTACTATACATCCTATTAAATATTTTATTAAAATTAGGCAAAGATTCCCCATTTTCTCTCTTCATGTTACCAAACTCAATATGGTAATACAACAAGTCCTTTTTGTCTCCCCAGTGCTTCAAAAATGCATCATCTAAGGCTTCAATATTAGCAATAGATCTAGGGGTCAATTCTCTGGACCATTTTCTAGCCTCTCCATCGAGGTTCTAGACAAAAACTCTCATCCACACATCATTTTCACTTATATCCAAATTATCAGCATAACTATAGAAAGCCTTAAGGTGTTCTTCAGCAGTTACCCCATCTGTACCAGTGAACTTAGGCATATATTTTTGATACTCTCCTTCAGACATGGCATTCAAAGGAACAGGAAAGACCAGGGGTCCATACCTAGCAACTATTATTCTTTCCATCTTTGTTGGTGCTTGCTGACCTACCATGACTGGAGTATGTGGAGGGCTACTGGTAGATTGAATAGTGGGGAATAATGAAATGGATGGCAGAGACAAGGGAATATGATGGACTGTATGGGAAGCAATCTTTTGACTGAGATCCAAAGGGGAACTAACTGAACAAGGAGCTGTATAAATCTCTGCAGGTGATTCTCCACTAGCAACACAAGGCTCTAATTCTTCAAATGATACATTCTCAACTATAGCCTTCTCTTGCAGAGATACATAAGATTTCTTGGGCTTACCTGATCCTGATGCTCCTTTCTGTGATGTTTTCTTCGACTTGACAATCTTCTCAGGGTTAGGCACTGGTTCAGCTGGTGATTTCTGGGGATTTCTCCAGGTATGCCTCACAAACTGAGCCAGAACTTCAATGTGGAGTCGCCAAAGGTTGGCCTTCCTCTAGTGGAGTCGCCAGATAGATGATTACAACTAGAAATGTGCGCAGACTTTGTCTATCATCAAAATCTAGAATTGTGTCGTCTCCCAGGGAAACTGAGCTTCAATCTCCTCTCCCCGGCAACAACACCAATTAATGTTATCACCCCAAGAAACTCTCCTAGGTTGTATCTCAGAGATGCTCAGGAACATTACAAACTCAACAAAATGTTGGAAATGGATGAATGGAAGGAATGATCCAAATTCAAGCTAGATAACCACTTCTACTATGCTTAACTCCAAACATGGGTGAACATCCCCAGACTACAAGGCTTTAGACCACCAATCACTCACAGTTTGAGGATTAAGTGAATATGGAGAATACTGACCACACCAACAGATGCACAAGACCAAGTGATGGCCGGCTGCAACCAGTAAAGAGGTCTGCAAATCTATTTCCTAATGCACAGACAGGATGACAGCTCTCTAGGATTAAGATAACAGAAACCTGCATAACATATTCAATGGTACATACTAGATTCCAACACAGAGGTGGGATGACAACCCCTCAAATGCTAAATATCAAGAGCACATGAAAAATGCATAACAGGCACAACCTAGAACAAAGAAGAAGTGGAAAGTGAGCAATTAACAACAAAAGAAGCTTGTATTAGCTGAAAATGAAGACCAGACATTGCAAGTATCAAAGTCATCACAGTCTTTAGAAGTTGAATCTTACATCAAAACCAGAACCATCAACCATTATCCTAGATTACATTTGTTTTTTGGGTATATGTAGTAGTTTGATTACAAATGTTCTACTGTTCTGTGCGTGGAGGGGTCGTAAATGACCACCAACCACTTTAATTATCTGATATGGGTCTCTGCTGCAATCTAATTATTTTAATGAATTAATTTGACATTCTCTGGTGTTCTGTTGTACTCCTCGAGCAGGCGGAGTAAAATATGAATGAAATTCCATGCCTAATGAATGTTTTAACTGCTCGAGGCTTTGTACCTTTTCGTCCTTCGACCATCCTTCCTTGAATGCAGTAGTTGAAGTAGTAACTGCACAGAGTACTTGGTAGGTGATCGTCGTTGTCCTTCTCGGGTACATGTTGCAGGTCTGGAGCATGGAAACTTCATGGGGGACGAATAGAATGGAGGAACAAAGCTGGCCATCGGATTGCGCGAATCAACGGTGGAGATTTCATGGAGGGAGAAAGAGGGAGGTACGTGAGCGAGACAAATGCGGGCTGTTGGATCTCGGGCAGCTGATCCAACGGTGATCGGGAGTGAAAGCTACGAGGGATTTAATTGTTGGGAAGATGGTTTTGAGCGGTGGGTGGTATTGATCGCACCGCCGTTGGGGAGAAAGCAGTAAAGGCACGCGGGTCAGCGATCACGGTTATTGCACGACGCATGGCGGATGGGACAGGGGAGAAACTACTTTTCCCGCGGGTTAAAGTGCGGGTAAGTTTCGGTCACGGGGACAGCAAATGACATTGGATCGTGTGGCAGATGATTGAACGGTGAAGGAACTAAATAGGGTTTAATGCACAAGGATGCAGCGGAGACCATTGGATCAGCACGATCGACGACGGGGGTTAACGCACATGCTTTTTGATTGATGCGACAGGGAAAGACTATATGGAGCATGTAGTTATATGGATAAGGTCACGTTACAGAGTTTAAGTGCCTGGGGCTTAAAGAAAAGGGGCTTATGCCGAGCAATTAAGAAAACAAAGATGGCGGGAGGGCAAGGAATGGAGAAAGATAATGGCCAGGAATCCTTCTGCACACAATCAAGCAGACCAAGCCCGACTATGATCTTAGGAGATGATCTTTGTATAGCAGAGCTAACAAACCCAACGCTAGAGTCTACATTACTAAGGCTTAGATAAGACCCACATACAGGTCAAAGGAAATCCTCCATATTACTACATCGTAACATAACAATGAAATGCAAACTTGTAAACCACATAACCAACAATATGCAATAAGAAAGAAAGTTCTCATGCTAATAGTTATGTGCTTAACCATTATTCTCATGCTCTATCTCAACTCCTTCCAACATTAACACAACACATTTTTCCACTCTACGTAATGGTAGCAATAGACATGCCTAATGCACTCATAACATCATTTCATCCAGGATGTACATCTATTTGCGAATAAGAAGAATAAGAGCACTTAACTTAACAATGCAGAAGTGTTCCATCTAAAAGTGGGACTCTAACTATCCACCCAACCATAGAAAAATTAAAAACACTATTACTTGCAGCTATCACCCCTGAGCCAAATTCTAAAGCTTGAGGTGGAGTTCTTTCAAAGGGAGGAATCCAAAAAATATATTGTGGAATAGAATACACCAAGACACCCTACCTTCATTCCCAAGGCAAGCCGCAACCCTCTTTGTAATACTTACGCTTTTCAAGTTTCAATAGGGTCTTTAGTTGGTTTATTTCTCTCCTTCGAGCTTAGTAACGTAGCTCCAAATCTTGATTTCTCCACCTTTTCTCTAGCCTCTGCATGCCAAGAGGTTCCCCCCCACCCATACCTGTTCCCCCTTCGAGCGCATGTAAGCTCTCTCATTCTCTTTTTCTTGCTTGTCATGGAAGCTAAAGAACACCTTCCTTTGTCCTTTATCCTTCAATTAATTTATGGCACAATCAACCCCATTTAAAACCACTCGACCAACTAAGGGCCGATATTTAAAACAACAATTCCCTCAAGCAATCTCTCAACTCTTCCTATTCTTGCTTGTCATGGAAGCTAAAGGACATCTGCCTATGTCCTTTCTCTTTCATTTAATTTATGGCACAATTATCCGTATTTAAAATCACTTAGCCAACCAAGGACTAATATTTAAAACAAAAATTCCCTCAAGAAATCTCCTACCTCAAGCAATGAAATCTATGTCCCTCTCTTAGCCTTTTAATTTATAAAATTATTTAAATTGCATACATGAGGATAAACGATTGGGGTGTTACATTAGAACTAGAAATCTGATAATAACCTTTGCCTCAAATATTAATTTAAATATATGTTTTTTTTTCCAAGGAAAGCCTTATCGGATCACCCCTTTTTCTTATAATATCTAAGTGGAGTGTGGTTCAACTACCAGCCACAATAACCAATTATAGCCCCAAATGAATCACCTATACTTGAACCTATGACTTATGAAAACCTAGTCAACAACCTTGAGATTATTTATATACATTCCCCCCCCCACCCCATCCCCCAAAAAAAATATCATCCGGCAAAACCCAAAGAATGTTTCTCCACATTTAAGGATGACATACTAAATAAACCTATTAACATAAACTTGAGAAAATGCTTAATAACATTGTGAATCACCAATTAACTAAATATTTAAACTTACATGTATATACATATACACATGAGATTGTTGTTAATAAACTATTTTATTTGACTATTGAAAAGTCTATTTTTTTTTTGTTTGCTAGCATGTCCATACGTTGCATGACTAGCTTGTGATCTAGGAAATCATAACTGAGTGGAATCTAAGATGTCAAAATCACTTCTCACACCAAACCTTAACATGACTTGATTTGAGGTGTCTCCTCCCAAATACTGTAGAGTTTCAAACCTGGATCATCTTATAAAACGAGGCCCTTTGGAATCAGTCACATTAACAAAATTAAACAAAAGTATAATATTATTATAATATTTTCATGCAGTTCTTATAAATCAATCTTTTGACCCAAAATTTTTCATTATAATTGATCCGAAAGAACTACATCAAAACATTACGAATCATAAAAACGTGAACTAAAAATTTATTGTAATCTTCTATAACAAAAAATAAAAAATAAATAAACATAACACATAGAATTAAAAATTCCTCCAAAACTATAAAAATAAAAATAAAACTATGCATGTTATGAAAGCTAGAACTACTCAAACACTTAATCTTATTTAAATCTATAATGATATTATTATTATTTTATATATGTTGTGGGGAAAGAGAAAAATAAAAATTAATACTTCTAATTAATAGTTAATGCATTTATAATTAGTTCTTTGGCAACTAGTGATAATTGTGTAATGAAACATTATGTAAACTATGTGATCAATCCTCCGATTTAATGTGTGATCCATGTGTTGCAAAACATGTGGTTTCACCTAAAACTTATAACAATAACAATGGAATTCAACCGAGTGTCATATAAGTACAATCCTAAATTACCATCTATATATATTACTTTTTATTATAA